>BQNB010049133.1:0-42196 GCA_026074375.1 Tanacetum coccineum | reverse complement strand
AACGAATTTGCTTCAATTGGTTCAAGTGAACCCGTTTTACGGTCGTGAGAGTGAAAATCCTCATGCTCATATTAATAGTTTCAAAATGATTACATCAACTTTACGATTTAGGAATGTGCCTAACGATGTGATTAAGTTTATGATGTTTCCATATTCGCTCGAGGGAGCTGCTAAAACTTGGTACGAGAAAGAATCAACAAATTCAATCTTGACTTGGGAGGATCTCGTGACCAAATTTATGAATTAATTTTTCCCTCCTTCGAAAACCACTCTGTTAGCCTCAAAATATTGAGTCGAACATGAAGTTCGTTCATTATGTATTTAAGTCTCGGTCAATCAATTAGTTAACGTTGTAATAGGAAAGTATCGGGAATCGGGCTCGATAGTTAATATAATATTGTATATATTTCGGGTTTAATCCCAAGCAGAACCCGAGTTCGGGTCCTAGTCAAATATCTCGAACGTCACTTAATGTGTCAGGGTATATAAGTAACTTTTCCACCGAGGAAAAGTTAGTGGATTTTATTTATAATATTTCACTTTTCTATATTTTCTCTCAACTCTCTCTCTCTTCTTTCTCTTTCTAGAAATCAACTCTCTCTCTTTTCTTGATCTAGATTCGTAATTGTTATATGAAGTGTTAATCGGGATCCTACAAATGCGCAAGCAATCATGCTTGTTTATAAACATTGGCATTCTTCTATAAATATTATGTAAATATAAAACTATTAATTAGGTAACTCAAGTAATAAATAAGTGTGCTTTTTGGTAATTTCACTTATAAACAATCAAATAATCTAATTTGCGATTATCTGAGTATTGAGTTATCATACGACATAATTAAATCCAAAATTTTAAAATCACATTTTGTAACAACATATCTCGGCTCCTAAAAGACAGAGTCAAACGTAAGAGGTTGGTTGGGTAAGGTTTTCATGGCTGTCTCTCTAACACCTTCATCAAAACCTTTCAACCTAGTTGAATTGTTGCTAGAAAATTTTGCACCAGTTCCCGCTCCGTAAAGCGTTAAGGAAACTTCGTCACTTGTGGTGGTGCCCATTCTTGGTATAAGTTTTTCGACTACTGATAATAAATCAGGCTAGTTTTGTGCGGACTAACGGTTACTCCAATCCAAGTTAACCCACCAAACCGTGTTAGTAATCAAATGGCACCACCAGGTTTTGCTCCGGTGCAAAACAATGGTCAAAATAGGTTTAATCAGAATCATGTTCTAGGGAATAATTTTAATCGGGGGAATAATTTTCATGGAAATCAAGATTTTCAAAATCAAAATAATCATGCTCCAAATTTTCAAAACCAAGGATTTCAAAACCAACCTTTTCAAGTGCCTAATAATCAAGTTCAACAAGAGATTTCAAATGATTTTTCAAATTACAAGAAGAATAATGATCAGATGTTAAGGAACATGCAAAGTTAAATCAACTCGTTGAAATGAGACCTTAAGAATGAAATTCAGAACACAATAAAATCTCAACAAGCCGTCATGATGAATCTTCAAACCACTTTTCAAAATAATTTGCAAAACATGATTTGTGGATTGTTTCAAAACCAAGCCTCAACTTCGGGTACTCTACCGAGTAACACAATCCCAAACCCGAAGGGTGAGATGAAAGCAATCACTACTCGAAGTGGTGTTGCTTATGAGGGACCCTCGATTCCTACTAATCCTAAAAAGGCAGTGGAATGAGAAACCGAGGAGACAACGGATAAAGAGCAAACAAATTTCCAAGGAAGTACCGCTGAAATCCCACCTCCGGTTATCCCCATTTCTGTTCCGAAACCCGATGTTTCGACGACTTTACCTAAAACCATTCCCATTCCGGAATCCGATATTCCGAAGAATTTACCTAAGCCAAATATTCCATATCCTTCACGACGTGATAATCAAAAGTCCCGTGACAAAGCTTTGAATCAAATGGAGAAGATCTTCCAAATCTTTCAAGATTTGCGCTTCGACATTAGTTTCGCGGATGCTTTACTTTTGATGCCAAGATTTGCTCCTACGATTAAGAGTTTGCTCATGAATAAGGAAAAGTTGCTTGAGTTAGCTAAGATTCCATTGAACGAGAATTGCTCGGCGATGCTTCTCAAAAAGCTTCCCGAAAAGCTTGGAGATCCCGGCAAGTTTCTTATTCCATGTAATTTCCCAGGAATAGATGTATGCCACGCCTTGGCCGATCTTGGGGTGCAGCATAATCTTAGCCTCTTTCTATTTGGAAAAGCTTTCTCTGCCTGAACTTACACCAACTCGGATGACTTTAGAGTTAGCGGACCGATCGATTACTTGATCCTAAAGGACTCGCCAAAGACGTTTTTGTCAAAGTAGGAAAGTTACACTTTCATACCGACTTTGTTGTTGTAGATTTTAAAGCCGATCCTTGAGTACCTCTTATACTTGGGAGATCCTTTATAAGGACCGTCGTGCTAATAGATGTATAGGGAGAAGAAATAACCCTTCCAGGTTGATAATCGAAGCCGTCACTTTTAAACTAATCTAACCACGAGATACTCCTCTACAAATACAAGTCGGTAAACCGAATTGACATCATTGATGCAGTTTGTGAGGAGTATGCTCTGGAATTGCTAGGATTTCCTAATTCTTTGGGTGGCAATCCCACCCCGACGTCTAAGCCGTTTACTTCCGAATTCATTTTGGAGGAAATTGAAGCTTATCTTAAGAATGATTCATGTCATCAAAATTGGATCCAAGCCGATTTCAATCCGAAGAAAATATTTGTTGATTGATAAAATTGTAAATAATGACCCGTTTCAACTTCCTCTGATGGACCTTAAACAAAGTAAAGTGACCGAGGCAAAATATTCAATTGAAGAGCCTCCAGAATTAGAATTAAAAGATTTGCCGTCTCACTTAGAATATGCTTTCTTGGAAAAAAAACGACAAGTTACCAGTTATTATTGCAAAAGGTTTAAAAATGATGAAAAGGATGCTCTTTTAAAGGTGCTTAAATCTCACAAAGGGGCCATTGCTTGGAAAATCACCGACATCAAGGGTATCGACCCTCATTTTTGTACCCACAAAAAATGATGGAAGATGATTACAAAACCTACGTTCAAAGTTAAAGACGGGTTAACCCAAAAATTCATGAGGTAATCAAAAAAGAGGTCCTAAAACTTCTTGATGCCGGAATGATTTACCCAATTTCTGACAGCCCATGGGTTAGTCCAGTGCATCGTGTTCCTAAGAAAGGTGGAATAACCGTCGTTGCTAATGAAGAGAATGAATTAATTTCGACACGTTTAGTTACCAGATGGAGAGTTTGTATCGACTATAGGAAATTAAATGAAGCGACTCGAAAAGATCATTTTCCATTACCGTTTATGGATCAGATGATAGAAAGATTAGCTGGGAATGAGTTCTATTGTTTTCTAGATGGATTTTCAAGGTATTTCCAAATACCAATAGATCCCTAGGACCAGGATAAAACTTACTTTCACATGCCGTATTGGAACTTTCGCGTTTAAAAAAAAAACAACCGACACATGCATTTGGCTTGTGTTAAGCCCCCGGTACTATCACGGTGGTATGATGGCCATATTCCATGATATGATCGAAAAGACCATGGAAGTGTTTATGGATGATTTCTCGGTTTTTGGGGATAGTTTTGATTCGTGCCTCTCCAATTTAGAAAAGATGCTAAAACGGTGTGAAGACACGAATTTAGTTCTTAATTGGGAGAAGTGCCACTTTATGTGTAAAGAAGGAATTATGTTAGGGCATAAAATTTCAAAGGCGGGAATTGAGGTCGATCGTGCTAAAGTCGATGTTATCGCTAAGCTCCCTCACCCGACTACAGTTAAAGGTGTTAGGAGTTTCTTAGGTCATGCAGGTTTTTACCGCCGATTTATCCAAGACTTTTCTAAGATTGCCAGACCAATGACTCACCTTCTTGAGAAGGAAACACCGTTTGTGTTTTCTAAGGATTGTATTGATGCTTTTCAGACTCTTAAAAGAAGCTTACCGAAGCAACCTATCTTATTTCCGTGGATTGGATATTTACCATTCGAACTCATTAGTGTTTATGCAAGGTGAATTTCCTGCGATTGTGCGGGTCTGTGGGGGGCGGTTCTAGGACAACGAAAGATGAAGCATTTTCAGCCTATACATTATGCTAGCAAGACTATGACTGAAGCTCAAATTCATTACACTACCACGGAAAAGGAAATGCTTGCCGTTGTGTATGCTTTTGAAAAGTTTCGGCCATATCTTGTCTTATCCAAAAGCATAGTGTATACGGATCACTCGGCTTTAAAGTACCTTATGAACAAACAAGACGCTAAGCCGAGTTGCTCCGGTGGGTTCATCTCTTACAAGAATTTGATATCGCCATCCGTGATAAAAAAGACGTAAGAACCTTGCGCATACCATGTTAATCTAGACTGAGAATCCTCATAAGGAATGTGATGAGTAAACAAAGACATAAATGAACATTTTCCTTTAGAAACTCTTGGAGTTATTTCTAGTGAAAGTACCCATGGTTTGCGGACTATTCAATTACCATGTCGAGGAATTTTATTATCAAAGGAGATGTCCCAACTCAACAAAAAATGAAGTTTTTTAAGGACGTTACACATTATTTCTGGGATGATCCCTATCTTTTTCGTACTTGTGCGGATCAAATCATTCGACGGTGTGTGCATGGACAAGAAGCTCTTGAGATCCTCAAAGCTTGCCATGACGGACCTACCGGGGGCCATCATAGTGCCAATCTCACCACTCGAAAAGTATTTGATGCCGGTTTCTTTTATCCTACCATATATAGAGATGCCCATACTATGATCAAATCTTGTGATACGTGTCAAAGACAAGGCAAAATTTCACAACGAGATGAGATGCCTCAAAACTCTATCCAAGTTTGTGAAATCTTCGATGTATGGGGTATCGATTTTATGGGACCATTTCCGTCTTCAAGAGGAAATAAATACATCCTCGTAGCCGTTGATTATCTTTCGAAATGGGTTGAAGTAAAGGCGCTCCATATAAATGATGCTAGAGTTGTAGTAAAGTTTTTAAAATCTCTTTTTGCCTGATTTGGAACACCTAGAGCTATAATAAGCGATCGTGGGACCCATTTTTGTAACGATCAGTTTGCTAAAGTAATGTCTAAGTATTGGGTCACACATCAGCGTCAGCTACAGCTTATCACCCTCAACTAGCTCAAGTGGAGGTGTCCAATCGAGGTTTAAAACGTATTCTAGAAAGGACGGTTGGAGAAAATTGTGC
Organism: Tanacetum coccineum; assembly: GCA_026074375.1. Lineage (NCBI taxonomy): Eukaryota > Viridiplantae > Streptophyta > Magnoliopsida > Asterales > Asteraceae > Tanacetum > Tanacetum coccineum. The sequence continues at coordinate 36,933 of BQNB010049133.1, read as the reverse complement.
CTCATGGTCTGACAAATTAGATGAAGCTTTGTGGGCATTTCGTACTGCTTTTAAGACACCGATTGGTTATACGCCTTATAAGCTTGTTTATGGAAAATCTTGCCATTTACCAATTGAGTTAGAGCATAAAGCATACTGGGCTTTGAAACATGCTAACTTCGATCTTAAAACCGCGGATGATCACCAAAAGCTTTAGCTGAATGAACTTAATGAGAATTCTTTGATTTATAAGGAGAGAACAAAGAAGCCTTCCGACTCAAAGATCAAAACGTGCACTTTCAATGTTGGTGATCGAAGTTTTACTCTTCAACTCTCGACTAAGATATTCACAGGAAAAGCTTAAAACTCGTTGGTCCAGGACCTTCACCATCACCATAGTTTTTTCCATACGGAACTATTGAGTTATCTCACCTATGGTCCAAACTTTAAGGTGAATGGTCCATCGTTGAAGCATTACTATCGTAGAGTGACTATACCACCAAAGGAGTCAGGAACTCCACACTCTCCCTAAGGACGAATGAATTCAGGATAGAGTCAGCTATTATGACATCGGTTACCAAAAACAAAGTGCTCGTGGAGCACCCATGCTTATCCATATTCTATTTTTCTTTATTATTTCTAATAGTGGTTGAGAGGGATGCTTTAATCTTCGTTCTTGTGTTTGTTGTTTGTACATGTGGTTGTTTGTCAGGATAGACCTAACTTTCTGAAGACTCACATTTCGGCGTTTTAGTCACGTCCACTCGAGCTTCCTAGCCTTTGCTTTGCCATTAATTTGGGGAAATCCGATATCCTAAAGATTATTATCGTCTAACATTTATCTTTTAGCACACTTAATAAACGGCTAAAGATTTTTTTGATACTTTCTTCATGTTGAGTTATACATTAGACTTTTTGAATTCTAGTATGGGGTTTTTAATTCTTAGGCTAGGAAACATTGAGGACAATGTTTGATTTTAGTATGGGGTAAGTAAAGTCTTCATAGGACAATGTTTCATTTTAGTTTGGGGAGGGAATCTATCGATTTGATGTTACCTACTTATTGTTTTGTTCTTACGTACCCCATTTTCCCGCAAAAATAGCAAAAAAAAATTCAAAAATTTTAAATTTTTAAGTTTAATTTGTAGAAAAATATAAAATATATAAAAAATAAAATAAGTGTTTTTGTCACAATTTTGACTTTCTTGCTGGGTAAGAATTGCGAAGAACGAAAAATGATAGAGTTAAGTATGAGTAGGATGCTAAACAAAGATTATTTGGAAATCTTAAGAGCTCATGTATGTAACTTGTTGCTTTTTCTCCCATAAGCTCTTAACCGGATTAATATACGTGCTGTTTTTGGAGATTAAACTTAAATCAACAATTTTTATGTAATATATAGCAAAAATTTTAGTCTTAGTTCAAATTTATACTTGAATTTTTCAAAAAGAAGTCTTCTCTAAATAAATAAATATAAAAAAAATGATGATAAAATGATAAAAAATAAATATAATAATAAAAGCTGTGGGTTGATAAAAGTTTACTACCTCTTGCCGGCTCACAACCGATGTGGTAGTCTTCTAAAGAAAGCCCATAGTAAGAATAAAGATCCGAGACTGATAAAAGTTTGCTGCATCTTGCCGGCTCACAACCGATGTTGCAGCCTTCTAAAAGGTCGAGGGTTATAATTGCATAAATGTCTAGATAATTAAGTTTAAATTAATAAATTGACTTCTTTTTGTTAAATTCAAATATGCTTTTGCACTTTGACTACTCTATTTTATAAGCTATGAATATCCGGGAAACCTGAGAGTTTTTTGAAACCTAAGGTCCGTGAGTCCCGATACTAGTCTCTGTGGGGTGTCAAAAGCCTGGTCACTTAGCCGTAAGGTTGGGATGTGCCGAGACGAAATTCGCTACATGGGATGATCTCGCCTTTAAACTCATTATTCTAAGGTGGAACGTAAAGCATAGTATGTTGCAAAAAGTTGATCCATGGTTGAAATTCAAGATAGCACACTCACTTAAGATATAATAAATGTCGGGAGTAAAAAGTTCACAAGTTGCAAATATGAGTAGTGTTAGCATCCTTACTGATATTTAGCTGTGATTTTGTTTTAAGCTTGGTTTGGATAAGTGAAAAGTCGGGAACGATGAATTTATCCTTTTTGGGGCATTCTCGGAATCGAAATGCATCTTGTTCTATGATCCCTAACAGTTATGGAAATAATGAAAGTCAAAATAATCTCTTATAAAAAAATGGAAAAGTTTTAGAAAATGGGAAAAGGGGTGTTTTATAACTTGTGATTTCTTAATTTTTCCACAAAAATCTTTGCTACTTTTCAAAGATTTAGTTTGGGGAAGTTTTGAGGTATTTGGTTATAAGATATGTAATATTGCATGAGGACACGCAATCGCTTAGTTTGGGGAATTTCGATATGTGTGAAAACACATATCCATTTTATATCAAAATAAACCCAATAAAGACCAAAAACATAATAAAAATGGCAAAAATATGCTTGTTTTTGTGTTTTGTATATGCAGGTACGGATAAAGAAAAAACCACAAGAAAACGGTTAAAACCGGGCAAACACGAACACAAGAACGAAAGAGCACACAAAAAGCCAGGAGAAAGCTATTAAAGTCAAACTATGGTCAAAGCTTCAGTCAACTTGGTCAACAAAAGTCAAGGTCACTAAAGGACAAAATCCCAAAGTTACAAATCAGTCCCTCATCTTATCCCAAATTACAAAAGTGGTCCCTAAAAACTTTTATAGTTAACTGCCGTTAACTATAACCCGGGCCCAAATCCCTTATATAACCCGGCCCAAGCCCAAAGTCAAACAAAAACACGCCCAGGTCAAACACAACTCAAACGCACCTTTATAGATGAAAAAGAAGCAGGAAAAGTGGTTTACCACTGTTCACCGTCTCTCCCAAGTTACCTCTCAGTCAAATCAAGGGGCAAATCCCAATTAAAGGACAAAAAAGACAATTCATGGGATCTAGTACAGGCTGGCAAAATCTTACATCACCAAACGTATTTCATTGGTTGATCCCATCAAGAGAGGACACGTTGGATTGAAGAAAGCACAAGGGAATGTTGGGATTTGCACTTGAGGTACTCTCACAAGAAGCATAGAGGCCTCTGACACACGGATGCCACGCTGGCAATCTGTGTATCCCAAATCTAATCCAACGGTTAAAAAGCAAAGACTCAATGATTAGAAGAATTAAAGGCTATGATCAAGAGGAGCGCTTAACAAACTTTGGGGCTGGAATCTTCTTTGGCGAGCTATAAATAACCCTTCATCCTCACACACGGGGATATCTTTTCTTTTCTAGTTTTTAGCTTTTAGGTTTTTAGGTAATTTAGCTTAAGTTTGAAGTTTTAAGTAAATGTAATTTTCATTTAAACGTTTGTAATTTTCTTTTCAAGTAATGTAATCAAGCTTTTTAGTTAATGAAATTTAAGTTTTCTTAATAAATTGTCAAAAAGCTCTATATAAGCTCTAGTGATAGTGTAAGGATTCATAAGCTCTTATAAGCTCTCACAAGTCTATAAGCTTGTGATTGAGCTTAAATAGTCATTTAATCTACTTTAACTTTAAAAACAGTTAAAAACCTTGGCTATTTGGATATAAGGCTTATGGAAGGGAAGCTAAAAATGGAAGAGCTTCCATGGACTTAAACTGGCTTATCATTGATAAGCCAGAGCTGTTGATAAGCTCTTTGAGCATTGTTGCTTTTGTTTAGCTAAAGCACACTGTAAGTTCTCATTTATTTCCTTTGTCTTTAAATTTCTAGTTTATTTTGCCTAAGTTACTTATCTAGTTGCTTATTAGTTGCTTATCTGTGCTTATCTATATGTTTTTATGCTTGTTAAGTAGCTTTTATTATCTGTTTTTGATTTTTATAGAATAGATATTAGATTTCTTATATTTGCTCTTTAAATCTGTCATAAAATCAATAAAAGTAAAAAATATAATTAGCATAACCTTTAGATCTTAGTTTATAGCTTAATTGATAGTTAAAACAAGTTTATTAAGTCTATTATAAGCTAGTTGTCATCTGGTTATTAAGTTTTAGTCATTAGATTTCAGTTTAGCAAGTTAAAAAGGATTCTATGGATATTAAAGGGGTGTTTGGATTAAGGCAGTTTGACCTCTTGAAGTCAAACTGAATTGTGCAAATTATTTTGGTTAGTTCAATTTTTAAATTTGATTAGGTTTTGAGCAGGATTGTAGGATTAGTTTAAGATAAAAATAATTTTGTGGCTTAATCTCTTTGTTCCTGAACCAGGGGAATTTGCCTTTCCTTTGCTTGTTAAAAATTTGATCCAAGCCTCATTGAGCTTGGATCTTGTTTAAGTTGAGTTTAGACACACTCAATAAGAGTGTGTAGTGCAGGGTTGTCCCTTAAGGACACCTGCATTTGTGTTTTGCCCATTTTGTCAATTGCATCAGCAATAGTAACTGTTGTCACTACTGCTCACCTTTTCATTTGCATTTAAACTAGCTTAATTAGGTTTTAGGTTTTAAAATTGAATAAGCTTTTAGTTTAGATATAGGATTAGACAGTTTAAAACTTGTTTTCACATTTCTATCTTATTTCTTAGGATAAATTAGCTTTTAAAAATTCATCAAAAATCTTAAAAATCCAAAAACAGTAGTAACTAGCTCTTATTTTCTAAATTTAGAATTTTAGCTTATAGAAGTAGATTTTATGCATTAGATTTATAGCTCATATGTGACTTATCTAGTTTTCAAAAGCTCAAACTCTGTCTTAGCTTATTGTGCATTCTAGCTTAGTTGATCTTTGGTCTTTTAGAGTAAGATTCTGAGTTTGCAATTTTGATCCATAGATTTAGTTAGCTTTAAGTGTTTTTAGTCAAAGTAGCTTGTCATTTTAGCTTCTAGACATCATTAGCTTTTTAGAACAGCTTTTAGATTTAAATTTGAGCTTAAAATGAGTTGTGTGCGAGCTTTTAAGTGAAAATTAGCTTTTTAGAGCTCAAAAGCTCACTTTCTGAAAACAGCTTTTTCCAAAGCTTTTTGAGTGCTTATTTCTAGGTTTCAGCTTATATTGCTTTTATTAAAGTTGCTTATCTTTAGGAGCTTAACAACTTTTGTTCTTTAAGTTTTTTATAAAAACAAAAAAAAGGGAAGTGGAAGTCGGGGGTGAGCAAGACTCGAACCCCCGACCTCAACACCTCAACCTTTATAACACACACACACCACACTCCTTACCGCTGTGCCCTTGGGTCTTTTTCATAAGACCCGTGCACACTTAATTCTTTATACACATTTAACCCAATAAGCCTTTTAAGCTGTTACAGCTTATTTCACAGCTTATTTAATAAGCTGTGATCTCGGGCTTATTTTTCCTAGGATTTAATTAGTCTTAGCTAATTTCTGTAATTTTTCTAGAATTTTTATATTACGTTTAGTATTTTTAAACTTTTATTTTCATTAAAAACTTTAAAAAATCATAAAAAATAGAAAAATAATCAAAAAAATATAAATCTTTTTTAGAAAATTTTCTTTTATCATAAAGTTCGTAGGAAAATTAGTTTGACTCTCATAGGTTTATTCTTGAGCATTTTAGTTTTTAGGGCTCGGTTTTCGATTCCCGTTATTCGTTTTTGTGTTTTCTTTCAAATTTTATCGTTAAGTTTTCAAATTTTGCAAATCCCTTTATTTTTACTCATAAAATTAGATTATTAATTCAAATTCTAGGTTAAGGTGCTAATTAGAGTTTATGTTGTCATTTCCGTTTTTCGTCCGCGTGTTTAGTAATTTTTCTTGCATTTAATTGTTCTAATTGATTCTAGTCATAGAAAATCAATCAAAAAGTTGAAAGTCATTCATAGCATTGTCCAAACTGAATCGAGGGTATCAATTCACATTTCTTTGGGATACGACTCGGTAATCACTTACCGGTTAATATACGTATAATATTATATATATTTTGAAGAATTTCCTTTTTACCTTTGTCCTCAAGGGTAAATTGGTAATTTTCCATAGTATTATATATTATATTCTTACGTGTGTTAGATTTTACGAATCAAATTTTTGGCGCCGTTGCCGGGGAAGTGTGTTACGATTCTCTCGTTTGAAGTTTGTTGATCGTGTTTTGGAGAACCTTTCGTTTTCGAAAGTTACGCTTTTAAGAAAATCAATATATATATATATATATATATATATATATATATATATATATATATATATATATATATATATATATATATATAAAGTAAAAAATATTTTTCTTTTCTTTTTAGTATAAGTAGAAGATTAAAAACAAAAATACAAAAATATTTGCTCTTTAAATTTAAAAAGTTACAAAGTTGGTAAAAGAACACCAACAAATAATACCTTCAATTGAGGTATTATCCATTAATAAGTTCCCAACTCGAATTAAAGATTTAAAAACTTACCATTTGTGTCACTTACGAGATACGACTCACCTTAAAAAGTAAAAATTTTAAGAGCTACCGTGAAGTAAGTTTGATTATTTGGTTCAAGTTGTCTTTCTCGTTGTCCGTTAAAATTAGATTGTGAATAAACTTTAGAAAAACCAAAAATATTTTTCTTATTATTTTTCTATTTTTCTTTTAAATAGTGCATGCGCACTAGACGTTCTAATTATCCTAATTCAAACGTCACAATTCCTAGACGTCGGAGAAGACAAGTTTCTAACATAGTCGAACCTGAGATTCGAACTATTGTTGCACCTATGGCAGAACGTACCGTGGAGGAGTTACTCTATGCCCCCATGGAAGGGTACAGAGAAGCTATTGTTTTACCAGAAATCAATGCCGATCATTTTGAGATTAAGACGAATTTGCTTCAGTTGGTTCAAGCTAACCCGTTTTACAGTTGTGAAAACGATAATCCTCATGCTTATATTAATAGTTTCAAAAGAATTACCTCGACTTTACGATTTAGGAATGTGTCTAACGATGTGATTAAGCTTATGATGTTTCCATATTCGCTCGAGGGAGCCGCTAAAACTTGGTACGAGAAAGAACCACCAAATTCAATCTTGACTTGGGAGGATCTCGTTACCAAGTTCGTTAACCAATTTTTCCCTCCTTCGAAAACCACTCACTTAAAGAATGAAATTTCTCGTTTTACACAAAAATTCGAGGAAACTTTTAGTGAAGCTTGGGAACGATTTAAGGAGTTGCTTAGAGCATGCCCCCATCACGGATTTACGGAGTTAACTCAAGTTGATACCTTTTACAATGGTTTAAACGACAATGAACAAGACTCCTTAAATGCCGCTGCGGGTGGAAATCTTTTGAGTAAAACGACTAGAGAGGCTTTAAACATAATTGAGAATAAATCAAAAGTTCGTTATTCACGTAATAGATCAAATGCTTCTAGGATGAATGCTACTTCTAGTAAAACGGATGAGAGAATTGATAAGCTTGCGGATCAACTTTCGACCTTAGTCGAGATTGTTTCTAAAAAAGTTGTCACTCCCGCTCCGGTTAAAGCGGTTGAGGAATCTTGTGTTACTTGTGGTGGTGCTCATTCTTGGTATAATTGTCCGGCTACCGATAACAATCAGGCTAGTGTTTGTGCGACTACGGGTACTTACAATCAAGTTAACCCTCCAAACCGTGTTAGTAATCAAATGGCACCACCAGGTTTTGCTCCGGTGCAAAACAATGGTCAAAATAGGTTTAATCAGAATCATGTTCAAGGGAATAATTTTAATCGGGGGAATAATTTTCATGGAAATCAAGGTTTTCAAAATCAAAATAATCATGCTCCAAATTTTCAAAACCAAGGATTTCAAAACCAACCTTTTCAAGTGCCTAATAATCAAGTTCAACAAGAGATTTCAAATGATTTTTCAAGTTACAAGAGGAATAATGATCAGATGTTAAGGAACATGCAAAGTCAAATCAACTCGTTGAAAGGAGACCTTAAGAATGAAATTCAAAACACGATAAAATCTCAACAAGCCGTCATGATGAATCAACAAACCACTTTTCAAAATAATTTGCAAAACATGATTTGTGGATTGTTTCAAAACCAAGCCTCAACTTCGGGTACTCTTCCGAGTAACACAATCCCAAACCCGAAGGGTGAGATGAAAGCAATCACTACTCGAAGTGGTGTTGCTTATGAGGGACCCTCGATTCCTACTAATCATTCTCCTAAAAAGGTAGTAGAACGAGAAACCGAGGAGACAACGGATAAAGAGCAAACAAATTTCCAAGGAAGTACCGCTCAAATCCCACCTTCGGTTATCCCCATTTCTATTCCGGAACCCGATGTTCCGAAGACTTTACCTAAAACCACTCCCATTCCGGAACCCGATGTTCCGAAGAGTTTACCTAAGCCAAATATTCCATATCCTTCATGACGTGATGATCAAAAGTCCCGTGACAAAGCTTCGAATCAAATGGAGAAGATCTTCCAAATCTTTCAAGATTTGCGCTTCGACATTAGTTTCGCTGATGCTTTACTTTTGATGCCAAGATTTGCTCCTACAATTAAGAGTTTGCTCATGAATAAGGAAAAGTTACTTGAGTTAGCTAAGATTCCATTAAACGAGAATTGCTCGGCAATGCTTCTCAAAAAGCTTCCCGAAAAGCTTGGAGATCCTGGCAAGTTTCTTATTCCATGTAATTTCCCAAGAATGGATGTATGCCACGCCTTGGCCGATCTTGGTGCGAGCATAAATCTTATGCCTCTTTCTATTTGGAAAAAGCTTTCTCTGCCTGAACTTACACCAACTCGGATGACTTTAGAGTTAGCGGACCGATCAATTACTTATCCTAAAGGACTCGCCGAAGACGTTTTTGTCAAAGTTGGGAAATTTCATTTTCCTACCGACTTTGTTGTTGTCGATTTTGAATCCGATCCTCGAGTACCTCTCATACTTAGGAGATCCTTTTTGAGGACCGGTCATGCTTTAATAGATGTTTATGGGACTTGTCGAAACTATTGATTCTTTATTTCCCCTTGACGAACACTTAGCTACTTTTCGAGGTTATTAGTCAAGGGGGATCGAGATTCTTAGTTTTCGTAAATGTTTACTTCATAACATTGCGTGAGGACACGGCAATACCTTAGTATGGGGGATTTTGGTATGTGCTTAATTACACATACCTTTTTCCATTAAAAACGGACTTAAATGACCAAAAATAGACAAAAACTGCCAAATATATGTTTGTTTTGCATTTGTATTGTGCAAGAACCGGATATCACACAAAAGGACGAAAAACAAAGCCAAAACGGACAAAACCGAGCACGAAATAAAAAGGTGTGAAAAGACGAAGTCAATCAAGCTAAAAAGTCAACAGAAAAGTCAAACAATCAAAGTCAGAGTCAACTCCGAGAAGCTGAAGCAGAAAATACAACTTGAGGGACTAAATTTGCCAAAGTCCCAAAGTTATATTCAAAGGCTTAATGGAAAATATGGAAAATACAACTTTAGGGGCTGAAATTGCCAAACCCCTAAAGTTGTATTAACCAAAGGACTGTTTTTGCAAATAGTAATATAAGGTTGAAGGGGCATTTCTGCCAAACCCTCACCTTGTACCACCTCAAGGACGAAAGTTGCAAACAATTATGTATGGTTGAGCGGCCAAAGTTGGCAAACCATCAAACTCATCCTTGTTACCCATTCAACAAACTTTCCCGCCCATTTTTCCCTCCAAACAAATCACGGGTCAACCACCACCTTTTTATCCCATAAACCCCATTAAACCTTGGATAATCCCTCTCCTCCCCCTCCACTAAACTCACCCCAGCTGTAAGATTGCCAAGTTGGCAATCCCACCACTCCCCAAGCTTAATTCGATGGCTTAGATGGACTCAAAAGAAGCACAAGTTGATTTGGATGGCTAAGATTAGCTTTTGGAAGACTCTCACACAACTAACACACCCTTTGAAGCTCTCACAAGGAAAGCACAGCTGCAAGACCAAGCAAAGAAGAATTCGGCTATAAATAGGACCATTTTGTAAGCCTTAAAGGCATCTTAGCTTAATCTTAGTTTACTTGTAATTTTCATTAAGTCATTTTACTTATTTTTAGCTTATTAAACTTTTTCTTTCAGCATTGTATTAATTTTAAGGTTTAATGAAATTTTGAGGTATTTAAGTTAAAATTCAATCTTTAAATTCCAAGTGTTAAGTTGTTATATGTTATCGATTTTTTTTTCGAAAATTTTTACACATTTTTATAAAAAATTTTGAAATTTTTTTTTTTTCTAAAATTTTTACAAATTTTTTCGAAAATATATATATTTTTCGAACATTTTTTTTGAAAAAAAATTTTGAAATTTTTTTTCTAAACTTCTTTTTTTCGTAAATTTTTTATGTGTATAAATTTTTTTTCGAATTTTTATTATAAAATTTTTTTTCGAATTTTTAAAACATGTAAATACTTATACTTTAAAAATATAAAACTCTTACCATTCATTTGGTGTATTTAAAACATGTAAATACTTATACTTTAAACGCTAAATTTAGATAACTTGGGGTTTACCGGAAACCGATCGAAACATATTCAAGCAATGGTTTATCATAATTATACGTTTAAAAACATATTTCTAAATCGGACATTAACTGGATTAGGTCGTGACTAGATGCCGTTGCATACTATTGTTTGATCATCTTTTGTGAGCTACTTATCATCTTTGTTTGAGATGAGTTCTCATAGCCTCACTTTTCAACTCTTTTTCCGTTGGAGGAAAATGATACTCAAAACTATTTCAAACTGTTTTCACTACTATGCAAAACTGCTATTTCTTTGGAAAATGCTATGTGCCTATGACTGCTATGTGAATGACATGAGGACTATTTGTGTATGAGTTCTATGTGAACTTCTAGCAACGACAATTTTGCCAACCTATGTTAGCTCCAGCTGGTAGGCCTTAGGTGCGGAGGACAATAAGCGCTTGGACCATTGGGAATGGTTGGTATGACTTAAATGCTATGATAGCATGGGATTTCTATGTTGGATTCTAATACTATTGCATGCATTCTGCCTTCATATTGCATAATTATCCACTACTTAAACTCTAACACAACAACTGGATTTACTTCTAAACCTACGAGCTCACTATTTTTATGTTGACCTTTCGAGTATCATTTTCAGGCATTGTGAATGATCAGTGTGGTCAGAATAGCAGGCTTTAGCATACCTAAGAGCATCCTTCATGGATCTTATCTTGAAAGACTTGCATTTGAGAACCTTGTTTCAATTTAGCTTTTGGATTATTCCTAAGACTTGTACTACCCATGTGTGGGAGCTTGGTTTGTAATAATTTCAGACTATGTGATGTGACTCGACTTGTCTTGGCACAAGTTCGCTACTTGTTGTCGGAGGACGTCATAGCACTTGTTTTAATGCATTTTAGTTTTCTCTATATTGTCACTTTATGTTATGATAATCTATACCTTCGTCACGCCTCGAGTTTTCGCCTTAGTCGGGGGTGTGACAGATTGGTAATCAGAGCCAAGGTTATAGAGAACTAGGTGGTTTGGCCTAGACTATAACCTAAGAACCTTCATATAGCTTGCGTAATAGGATCTTCGTGTGCGGTTTCCGCTTATAATTGTTTCTATGAGTAATTATCGTCTATCATCTTAGATAAGTCAATCACTAAGCTGTGTGAGCCAGATACTGAGTACAACTAGGAAATGAGGCATATATAAATATGGTGGCCAACGTAATTATAGATGCATCACGACCCACGCTGACTTGGTGATCCTGCCTACTTAAATCAGTGTTGACACCTTAGTGCCGTAATACGATCTATGGTGTATTAGGACCGTCTATATGCGAAATCTCCTTCCTACCTAATGTTACATGTATCCTCCCTTGTGTAGATAATGCCGCCAAGGATGACGACACGAAGTGCAGGCCGATCAACTGCTACACTACGAGGTGGAAAGACGGGCGGACGGACTGGTAGAGGAGGTGGAAGAACTAGAGAACCAACGGGCAGAGTTGGTGGATGAACGGGTGATCAAGATGTTCAAGGAGGTGACCAAGTTAACGGAGCGAATGAAGGCGTTGACAAAGTCCCTGACTTCTCCATGGTCATCGCTCAACAATTTCAAAACCTGCTTCCTACTATCATCGCTCAAGTAGGTAACCATGCCAGCAACATCCAGGGTGATGTTAGGAATGTTACCATGAACAACGGTCGAGGTGGTTATTCATACAAGGAGTTTTTGGCATGTAACCCAAAGGACTATGATGGAAAGGGTGGTGCGATAGTCTACACCGTTGGATTGAGAAAATGGAATAAGTCCAGGACATGAGTAGGTGTGGAGATAACCAGATGGTCAAGTACACTGCCGGTTTATTTATCGGTAAGACACTGACATGGTGGAACACCCAGGTCTAGACTAGAGGTCGGGAAGCCGTAGTTGGCATGACCTAGAAAGACTTTAAGACTTTGATGAGAGAGGAGTTTTGTCCAAACAATGAGATGCAAAAGCTGGAAAATAAGTTTTGGTGTCACGCCATGGTCGAAGTTGGCCATGCATCGTACACTGATCGATTCCATGAGCTTGCTAGGCTAGTCCCTCATTTGGTTACCCCTGAGAACAAAAGGATCGAGAGGTACATGTATTTCCTTGCTCCACATATCCGTGAGATGGTGGCAGTAATAAAGCTAAGAATAATTCAGAGTGATATATTGAAAGCTGGTGTGCTAACCGATAAGGCAATTAGGAATGGATCATTGAAGAAGAATAATGAGAAAAGAGGAAATGGTGGGGACCGAGTAGGGACATAAATGTTAGGGATGATAACAAGAGATCTAAGACTGGGAGGGCGTTTGCCACAACCACTAACCCTATTAGGAAGTAGTACATGGGTACGACACCTAAATGTACAAACTGCAACTATCACCATCTACCCGAGATGCCTTGTCGTACATGTACGAACTACAATCGCTTTGGGCACTTTGCCAAGGATTGCAGGGTAGGGCCAAGGATGATGAATCTATTAAAATTTAGAAATCCAATTGCATCTCGTAGGGCGTGCTTTGAGTGTGGTGGTACTGATCATTACAAGGCAGCATGCCCTATGTTGAATCGAGCACTAGCACAAGGAGGAAATCGTCTAAATCAAGTTTTGGCTGTCGATGGGGGTCGAGGTCGTAGAAACAATGGCAACCAGGCACGTGGAAGAGCATTCATGTTGGGATCAGAGGAGGCTCGCCAGGGCCCAAACATTGTGACGGGTACATTCACCTTAAACAATCCCTATGCTACAACTCTATTCGATTCTGGTGCCGATTATAGCTTTGTTTCCACTACTTTCATATCTCTGTTAGACATAGAGCCCTGTAACCTAGGTTTTAGTTATAAGATCGAAATAGCTAGCTGATAACTAATAAAGATCAATAAGGTTATTTGTGGTTGAAAACTAGAGATAGAAGGTCATACCTTTGACATCGACTTGATACCGTTTGGACACGAGAGTTTTGATGTAAATATATGAATGTACTAGTTGTCTACCATGAAAAAGTAGTTAGAATTCCACTACCACATGGCAAAATGCTTAGAGTCTTAGGAGAACGGCCAGAAGAGAAGGTGAGACATCTCAAGAGTGCGAAAGTAGAATGGTAGAAACTGAAAGACATCGTCGTAGTTAGAAATTTCTCCGATGTATTTCCTGACGACCTATCAGGATTACCCCCTTCCCGAGAAATTGAATTTCGTATCGAATTAATCCCTAAAGCAATGCCGGTCCTGAAGTCTCTCTATCGTTTGGCGCCTTCTGAAATGGAGGAGTTGTCGAGTCAACTCAGAGAACTATAGGAAAAGGGGTTCATTCGACCAAGTTCATCGCCATGAGGAGCACCAGTATTATTTGTCAAGAAGAAGAACAGTTCTTTTAGGATGTGTATTGACTATAGAGAGTTGAAAAAATTGACCATCAATAATCGTTATCCTCTTCTAAGAATAGATTACCTATTCGATCAAGTACAAGGATCACAATATTTCTCTAAGATAGACCTTCAGTCCAGATACCATCAGCTGAGAGTGCACAAGGACGACATTCCAAAGACTGCATTTAAAACTTGATATGGACATTTTGAGTTCATAGTAATGCCTTTTGGTCTAACAAATGCACTAGGGGTATTCATGGACTTGATAAACTGAGTGTGTAGACCCTACCTAGACAAGTTTGTGATTGTATTCATAGATGACATCTTGGTCTACTCTAAGACAAAGAAAGAACATGAAACACACCTAGGGTTAATCTTAGAATGGCTCAAGAAGGAGAAAATGTATGCAAAGTTCTCTAAGTGTGAATTCTAGTTGCAAGAGGTACAGTTCCTTGGACATGTGATTAACGGTGGTGGCATTCATATAGACCCCAACAAGATTGTGGTTGCTAAGAATTGGGAAGCCCTTAGAACTCCATCAGAAGTCCGTTCATTCTTAGGATTAGCTGGATATTATCGCCGATTCATTGAGAATTTATCCAAGATTGCCAAATCACTTACCATCTTGACTCAGAAGAGTAATACATTTGATTGGGGTGAGGAACAGGAAACGACATTTCAAACTTTGAAGGATAAGTTGTGTAATGCGCTTGTTCTAGCTCTTCCTGATGGGCTAGAAGACTTTGTGGTATACTACGATGCATTAGGTCTAGGACTAGGTTGTATATTGATGCAGAGGGGTAAGGTGATAGCATATTCCTCTCGACAGGTGAAAATTCATGAGAAGAATTACACCACCCATGATTTGGAATTGGGTGCAGTTGTATTTGCTCTTAAGATCTGAAGACACTACTTGTACGGGATGAAGAGCGTCATATATACTGACCACAAGAGTCTCCATCACATCTTCAATCTGAAAGAACTAAACATGCGTCAGCGTCGCTGGATAGAGCTTTTTAGCGACTACGACTGCAAAGTTCGCTACCATCCTGGTAAGGCGAACGTAGTAGCCGATGCACTAAGTAGAAAGGAGATAATTAAGCCTAAGAGAGTTTGAGCTATGAATATGACCATTTAGTCGAGTATCAAGGATAGGATACTAGCGGCTTAGAATAAAGCATCTGAGGTTGTCAATGCACCAGCAGAAATGCTGTGAGGGATAGACGAGCAGATGGAACGTAGGAGTGATGGAGCATTGTATTATCTAGATCGAATATGGGTTCCTTTGACAGGTGATGTGAGAACCCTGATAATGGAGGAAGCTCATAATTCGAAATACTCAGTACACACAAGAGCCGATAAGATGTACTATGACCTTAGGGACATGTACCGGTGGCCAAGAATGAAGAAAGATATAGCTTTATATGTTAGCAAGTGTTTGACTTGTTCGAAGGTAAAGGCTGAACATCAGAGGCCATCTGGCTTATTGCAGGAACCTGAGATCCCTGAGTGGAAATGGGAGAGAAGAACTGATGAGGTGTCATTTTATACACTTTTTAGGGTCATTAAACCCCCTAAATAATGAAAATATGCCCATATTATATGCTTAATTGTTGTTTTTTTATTTTTAGCACTTGGATGGCTACACGTGACTTGGGCTCAACTGGAGAAGAAACAGACAAGACCACGACTCTACACCAACTATCTTGATGAAATTCTAAATAGTGGCTGGAGACGGCGTCGCAAACCATACGTGACAGCGTCAGGATTATACAAGCGACGGCGTCAAGACCCTCACAATGGCATCAAAACGTAGCCGACTTAGAGAAACCCTAGAAGATTCGGCGTCACAAGATAAAGATGATTATTCAACTTGCGCACGAAGTACCAGATATTGTTTTGATCATAACTCCTTTATACGAACTAAGATTCTGACGATTCAACAGCCCACGCGATCGCAGCGAGAAAATATACAACTTGTTGAAAAATGATAGCGCGACAACGTTAGGATTTTTCTGACGGCGTCGGGATGTACGAATTATGGTTTGCCTATAAATATAGCCTCATAACTTCGTTTTTATTAAGCCCCCAACCCTAAGTCCGGTTTGGGTAGGTGTTTGTCCAGCAACTTAGAAGGTCTAATTCAATCCATAAACATCTTGTAATGGTTTAATTATCATTTATATCTTAATTCATGTCTTCAATTCCATTTGTTGATTATGATTTCTCTTGTTTAAGTATGCTTGGCTAATTCATCTATGATGTGAGGGTTGCGAAGACTTCACAGAAAGTTTTACAATCCCCTAGGTAGTCTACCAAATCGTTGTAGTGTATTATAGGTAAGACTCGAGGGTTGTTATCGTTCTCTATGGGAATAGGTTGGGAAGGCTTGATCACGGTCTAACAGATTTCTAGAGGTTGAGAGAAGATTATTTTTGTGTTTTTATATTTATAAGAAAGCAGGTAAATCTATGGTTTGAAAGGTTAGTTTGTTTAACTAAGTACTAAACTAATTATAATCTATAAGTAAATGTATTTACCTAATCATGCACTACTCCTCAGATTGATTCTCCAAGATCCGTTGCTTTGTCATACTTGTGATGATCTGTGTAAGTATTTCCTAGGTCATGAACAGATTACACGAACCCGCCGTCTATTGAATATTCTGTTAGGGCAACGCACAAGTAAGGTAGTATGAAGACTATTACAAGGCCCCTAAGAGTATATTAAATGCATGTGAAATAACGTAAGAGGGATCAACCATATAGTGGGTAAGGTAGTATGAAGACTATTATCGATGGTATCCTTTCTATACTATTTGCGTTTCCCTAGACATATCAACAGCGATGCAGACAAAAGCTGGTTTTCTAAAGCCTAACGCGCACATTCATCAACAAGAAGCAACATCAAAAGGATCTACAACCTAAGTTTCATGCAATCATAGATAAATACAAAGGAGGGTTTAGCCTCGCATGTTATAAAGAAAGCAAGAAGATAAATCAATCAAACAACACATAGACATATTGAATGATTAATGATAAATAACCTTACTTGATTAAAACATGGATTCAAGGTAGTACAATAGGGTTTTGAGGCCCTAAAAATGACCTATAAAGCTGCTAGAATGACTAGGGTTCGTCTCCCTAGGTTTATACAAAGTTACACCCTTAAAACCCTAAAAATGGATTTATATTTATAGAGATATCGATGCGACGTCGTCGCTTAGAAATCCTGACGCCGTCGCCACGTAGATGATTCTAGATCCTCTTTAAGTCAGCCACGTCCTGATGCCTTCGCAAAATTCCTGACGCCGTCACTATATAGATCACGACGGCGTCGCTTTATGCATGCGACACCGTTTCTAGCCACTGTTTGCATAAATCTTCAAGAGATTTGGTATAGGTCCATAATCTTGTCCGTTTCTTCTCCAAATGAGCCCAAGTTACGTGTATTTCCTCCAAAATCCATCCAAGTGCTAAAAACCTAAAAACAAATGATTAAACATATAATCTGGGCATATTTGCATGATTTAAGGGGTTAAATGACCCTGAAGTAGTGTACAAAATGATACTTCTTCAAATACACCTACACTTGGGATTTGCTTGTCCTCAAACAAATAGGCTTTTCTACCTAGACAATAGCAATATTGGGGTTATTTAACATACTCTTTAAAAGTATTTTACAACACAACTTTCTAGACCTCGTAATTAAAAGCACAGAAAGTATATACTTTCACTCGGGTGTATAATAAATTATAACATAATGGGGAAACAGAAAATCAACACTCATTACTTGTCATAGCATATAAATTACCATAGGCTTGGTAAAGGATCAAACCTCCACCGCTAGGGGCAAGCATTATTCATTACTATCCAAAAGGTCCTTTAAAGGGTTGTAGGGTGTAGGTGTAAGATAACATTAACGGAAACAAAAATAGATGGGATACATTTAGGTGGTGACTTTGGGTGAATTTGGAGTGGAAGGATTAGCTAATTATTTATAAGAAAACACGTTGGTTTGGTTGCTAAGCCAAAGACTCAGACAAAATATACAAACTCTACACAACTCTACACCAATCTCTTTCTTTTTCTTTTCTTGACTCTAATATAAACATAGACATAAGCAAATGGCAGCCCGTACATTTTTTTCACTCTTTTTTATATACATTTTTTTCGTACACTTTTGCCCTGCCATTGCTTAAACATATAATACATCATAGGGGTTTATAGATACACCCCTACACTTAAACTTTTACATACTCGATTATTTACAATCTAACTAATGACCCGATTTGAGGTGGATCAAAATAACATGGAGCTTATTGAGCTCTATTGGGGGTAATAAATTACTTCTTCCCCAATCCAATATCCTAATCTTATCGACTAACATTTATCTTTAAGCACACATAATAAACGGCTTTAGATATACGTAGACACCCTTCTTAAAACATTAAGGACAATGTTTAGTTCTAGTATGGGGGGGGGGGGGAATCTATCGATTTGATTGTGTCTGCAGTTGTTGTTTTCATGTAATCCCGTTTTTACCACCAAAATTTCAAAAAAAATGTAAAATTTAAATTTTTTCAAAATAAAATAAGTTGTTTTTTCACAATTTTTACTTTCCTTGCTGGGAGAAAGAATAAGAATAAATTTTGACTCGATCGAGCGTGTTGAGCTCTAGCTTGTTCCTTAACATTTAGGCTAAGCGTTCGCGAAAATTCGCGAAGAACGAAAAATGATAGAGTTAAGTATGAGTGGGATGCTAAACTAAGGATTGTTGGAATCTTAAGAGCTCATGTGTGTAATTTGTGGCTTTTTCCTCCATAAGCTCCTAACCGGACTAATAATACGTGCTATTTTTGAAGATTAAACTTAAATCAACAATTTTTATGTAGTTAATAGCAAAATTTTTAGTCTTAGTCAATCTTATATACTTAAATTTTTAAAGAATTTCTCATATTATGACCGAAGGACAACTATTTTGTGTTGGGTTAGAACCTAAAGCTCCGATACCATGTAAAATAGCAAAGATAATACATTATTGATTGTGTTTTTGTGATTACATAATGAAGATTGGCTATGTATTTATACTAAATACATAGCTTAATAAGTAAGCAATCCAAACCCTAAAACATAATGGACCCAAACCCATAATTAGGTTTGAGCCGAATAAGTCAACAGTCAACAGTCAAATTAACATAACTTAGCCATCTAATACTCCCCCGCAGTTTGAGCGGCAGACTTTCGAACGGACAATCTGGAACATATGTTGAAAGCCGCTTCTTCTTATCTTCTTCAATCATCTTCGTTGTTCTTTATTGAAACGGAATCATAATTGTATTTTGCGGCATAGTTGTTTATCGCTTGCGGCTTCCTCCTTTGCGTGACGTTTTTTTTACGTCATGGCTTGCTTTGCCTTTAGGTAGGAACAACAATTTTACGACCAACTATTTGCGAAAAAATGACAATCATCTCTGGCGGTAAAACAAAGAGTAATGCTGATGACACAATTTTTTTGTTGATGGCTAAATCAACTTGTATGAGAAGTGTTATGACGGCTATAGTTTTTGGTTTTCTAGGGTTTTTATTTGAATTGGATAAAAAGACTATTAAAACACAAAATTATAAAACAAAAAAAGTAAATAGGTCGGGATCCCTCTGAATTATCAACGAGTAGCCGATGACCGGAGGACAACTATTTTGTGTTGGGTTAGAACCTAAAGCTCTGATACCATGTAAAATAGCAAAGATAATATGTTATTGATTGTGTTTTTGTGATTACATAATAAAGATTGACTATGTATTTATACTAAATACATAGCTTAATATGTAAGCAATCCAAACCCTAAAACATAATGGACCCAAACCCACAATTAGATTTGGGCCGAATAAGTCAACAGTCAACAGTCAATAGTCAAATTAACATAACTTAGCCATCTAATATTAGATGACAAATGGTATGTGTTTAATTACACATACGTTTGACCACTAAAAACGGACTTAAATGACCAAAACCGTACCAAAAATACATTGTATTTGTATGTTTTCACTTATATTGTGCAGGTAACGGATAATCATGAAAAGGACAAAATCGAAGCCAGAACGGACAAAAACCTAGCACGGAATGGAAGAGACCGTGAGAAGTCAAAAAAATAAAAGTTAACAAAAAGTCAACCCCGACAAAGTCAAATTCAAAGGCGGAGCCAATATCAAAGAAATGTTAAATGGGCCAACCCGTATCCATCTAGTGGGTCGGGTCAGCCCATTTAAACATTATGAAGACTTTATAAGACTTAAGCCTTATAAAAAAGCCCAAGTCCCCTTTTTATAACACACACGGCCCAAAACAAAGACTAAGCCCAAATCCCACTAACTACAGTTAGGCCCAAGTCCCTTAAACCATTAACCCCGTTAGTGTTTAAGGACTATTGGTGCAATAACATAAGACAACTTGAGGGACCTTACTTGCCAATTCCCAAAATACTTTATAACACAAGGACTGTCACTATAATATACATATATGAGTTAAGGGGCCAAACTTGGCCAACTCCCAAACCTTTCACCCCTGTTACCCAAAACAGATATACAAACACAAAAATTGAATTTGGCGCCATTTTGCCATTTTCGTGTCTTTTTCACCCCTCTGCCCTCTACAACTGTCCAGGTTGGCAATCCTCATTCACCCTATTCGACTAAGAAAGAAGACAAAGATTGAAGGGTTGTGATCAAGACTTGGGGACTACTCAAATTTGGATGGCCAGGATTGACTATGGACTTGTCTCACACAACAAACACACCCTGGTTCTCACTCAGTAAAGAAACACAGGAAAGAAGAGGTCAAGACCCCAAGACCTAGAATCTTCTTAGCTTATTATAAATAGGACTTGTGTAAGCCCATATGAGGCAAGTAGTTTAACCTAGTTTTAGTTTTTAAGTCATTTTCCATTTTATTGTCTTTTAATTACAAGTCTTGTAAACTGTTTTTAATATTAATGAAAGCTTGAAGTTTTTAAGTTAAACTGTGAGTTCTATTGTTCCTTATTGTTAAAAACCTTTTACAAACTGTTTTAAGCTCTTATTCAAACTTATAAGCAATCTGTTTTTACTTAAATTTAAAGAACTTAAGAAAAATCAAAAATTCCACCAAAAAAATACCAAAGCTTATATTTGGATGATAAGCCAGAAATGGAAGGGCTTATGTACAATACTAGCTTGTCTTTTGACAAGCTAGAGCTTGTAGATTAGCTTATTTATAAGCTTGTTTGCCTTGTTTTGAGCAAAGGCCTTTGTAAGTTTCCAATTTCAATTTTTAGCTTATTACTGTAGCATTGCTTATTTACTGCTTATTTGTGCTTATTTATGCTTATTACTGCTTATTTATGATGTTGAGTGCTTAAAATGCTTAGCTTATAGTTTAAATTTTATTTGTGCAAGTTTTTAGTTAAAACTGTTAGTTATAAGCTTATATACTGTTTGATTAGTGTAGCTTATTTAAGTGCTTATTTGTTGTTGGAATTTGCTTAAGAGTGTCTAATTTACCTGTCAAACATCTGGTATTTGGAAAAGTTTGCTTAAATCTTTAAAAATCAAGTTTAAAATGTCTTTGAAAAACTTAAAAGGGTGTTTGGCACAAGTAGTACTAACCCATAGTTAGTACTGCTTGTCCTATTTTGACCCATTTTGGAAATTTAACCTTCATTTTTAAAGTCTTTTAACCTGTTTTTGATCATTGTTTAAGTTGGAATCTAAAAATCATAAGTTTTATAGCATGTTGTTTGAATCTGAGAGCTTATAGCTTATTTCACCTGCTTATTTGATTAAGTCTATGAAACTTGAGTTTTTGTGATGTTTTTGTGTTTGTACAAGTCTTAAAACAAGTTAGGATCAAAGTCTTTTAGGCCTGCAAGTTTGGTTTGAATTTTGCCAAAAATCTGTCAATTTTAACTAAGTGTTGAAAAAAAATGCTTTTCCAATTGATCATTGTGGCTTATTCTTAATTTCAAACTCCATTTTGATTCTTGTTACTTGTTCTTTGAGGTCAAATCTCAATCTGTTTGAAGGTTTAATTGTCATAAGGATCTGTTTGTGTGCTTATTTTTAAGCTCAAAATTGTCATTTTTCAAAAACAAAATTCAGTACATGCTGATTGTAATCAGTATGTACTGAGTGTGTTTAGCTTTTTCATTAAGCTTTTTAAAGGCCTATTTGAATTTCAAACTGTTTTATGATTGATGATTCTTGTAGCTTATTGTTTCAGCTTTAAGGGAATATAAGCCCTTAAGCCATAAGGTTCCACTAAGGAGCTTATTTTTAAGCCCAAAAGTTGCCCTTTGGGCTGTTTTGATGCAAGTATTGTCCAAATTGCTTAATTGCTTATTTGTGCTTTTCTGCTTATTTTCTATGCTTATTTTTGTTCAATTC
The DNA here is from genome assembly GCA_026074375.1 of Tanacetum coccineum. Taxonomy (NCBI): domain Eukaryota; kingdom Viridiplantae; phylum Streptophyta; class Magnoliopsida; order Asterales; family Asteraceae; genus Tanacetum; species Tanacetum coccineum. The sequence goes on along the minus strand of BQNB010049133.1, from coordinate 14,658 downwards.
TGCTTATTAGGTTAGTTTCAGCTTATTTTAGCTTATTATACTTAGGGTATAGCTTATTTGAGCTTAATTGCATTTGTAGCTTAACATTTTAAGTTTAAAAGCCTTTATTAGATTCTGTCTTTTTCCTTCATCTCCAGCATCTGTATGGAGATTGACTTGTACAAAATTTTACAAAAGAACAATTAGTTTCTAAGGGGGACCCAAGCCATTCCTATAACTTGGTTCTAACCTTGTGTATCTGAAAATTTAAGGTCCATGTCTATATGTGAGATCCCCATTGTTCTTGGGTAAACTGATACGTTTTATTTCTATATGACTCAAGAACCAACCTTGCTAAGGCTTAACAGCATAGCCCATCCATCCCCACATACTGCATTTGATTTGTAATAAACAGGAGGTCAAATGGTATGGAGGTTTTGAAAATAAAAACTTTAGTTATTAGCAAATGGTTTCATATGACTACAGAACTTTGCCTACCAACCAGAAGTAACTGAAGAAGCAATTTCTTTCTACCAGCATTAACTGGAGGCCTAAATTGCTTACCAGTATGAAACGTTGTTTTGGCCACCAGGTAGAAACTGGTGTTTGGCCTACCCAAGCAGGAACCTGGTTTGGTCTATCAGGCATGAATAGAAACCTTGCCAACCTGAGACGTACTTGCTTGAGGGCCACATATGATTAGTACAGAGTGACCCTAGTAGCATTGACCCAAATTCGTTCCCTTTGAGATATCCCACACCAGTCAAAATCATTAGCATATTGTGTCTCAAAATAAATGTACAATCCATAATAATATGAAGGATAACTACCTCATACATAACAAGACTTAAACGTGCCTAAGAATTATTTATTCCTAAAATGACTTTTCCTATTTATTAAACTACACATTCAACATACAAAAAGTCCTAGAAATGATTTTCTTCTTATCAGGAACTGATTACAAGAGAGAACTAGGTAAATCCTGAACAATACTGGGTTCTTGGATAGTGTATCCCCAACATTGGAACCTCAATCTCCAAGCTTCACTCTCAATGTGGCTACACTGGAATGATACATAGAGGGTAGAATCCTTTGTACTTGTGCTCTGAAGATACGACACAAGAATAACTGGAGGCAAAGTCATTTAATGTTGACATCTGAATACTTTCACTGTTCTTCACAAGAGCCAACGGATCATAATACATAGAATTAGAGCACCAGAGGTTGAGGAATTTTTTATACCATAAGACATTTGTGCTATCATTCCAATCAATGTGATCTGATCGCTATATACGTACCACCAGAAAGAGGTGCGGGTCACAACTTTACATACTATCACTTGCAAACCAACTTGAAAAGAGGTCTACTTCCACATCTATCAGAGATTTAGTTATTGTAAATACACAACATGCCGAGTCAACACCAATCCTAACGTCAATTTCCACTAATAGTCCATAAGAAACCAACCCACTTTTGTTCTACAGACATGGAACTATCAATTAATCTTAACAGGTTTTTAGAAGAAGATGTCCACTTTTCAGTCTTTGCTAAATGATTATCCAATTTAGTTCCGGTAAATCTATTCTTTGCTAATCTCAGACTTCAAGCATTTATTCATTCAGAAAGTTAAGTAGGATTAGTGTTTTTGTATTTTCTAATTCAATAGACAATACTCAAATATTTTCTTCATAACCTAACTATTTAGCTGGAATCTCTCATTAGTTTTTCTAAAGATTTAAGAGAGTTTAAAGCCTGAACCTGAGATAATCTTACTCATATATTGTTCATTTAGATCATTATACTATTTTTGAAGATTATTAAATTTATGTGCACAACCAAAAGGACGAGTTTTTTTTGTTTTTTTTTGGGTTTTTTTTTTTTCGTACCTTAGAGGTCATGCCCATGTGAGCAAATCTCACAGCATCAGCATCGAGATACTATGCCAGTGCTCAAGCTATATAACTTCACAACACCTTCTTCACAAGCACACAACAACAAATCAACCATTCCGATACTACTTTGGGAGCAAATACCCTCATGCATACACCCCTATTCCTGTTCTTTCCAATTCTCCAATGTGTCAACTTGATATTTTAAAGCTTTAGTATCAGCTTCCTTTTTCCCAAGATCCATGACTCATAGAATTCTAATATCTATCTGTTCATTTCCCCTGCACATCTTGCATCATTTAGTGGGGAGCGCCTTTGGCTTCAACCCATTTTGAAAGATAATCTAACGGCTACGAGGAATTGTATATATCTTCCCAAGTGAATACGGAAATGGTCCGATGAAATCAATACCCCATACATCAAAGAATTTCACAAACTGGATAGCGTTTGAGGCATCACTTCTTGTTTGTGAAATCTTGCCTGTCTTTTACCCGTAATACAAGATTTTGATCATCGAGAATGTGGCATCACGATATATGTAGGCCAAAAGAATCGCATTAAATACTTTTCGCGAGCGGTGAGATTGGCACTAAAGATGTGCCCCGGTGGGTCCATTCATGACAAGCTTTGATGATTCAAGAGATTCTTTTCCCCATGCACACACCGTCGAATGAATTGATATCGCACAATGTACAAAAAAGGTTGGGCGTATCGTCCCAAAAAATGATGTTTAACGTTCCAATGAAAACTCTTCTTGTTATTTGTCATACCTTATGATGATAAAATTCCCCGCATCGGTAATTTGCATAGTCTGACAAACCATGGGGTACTTCCACGCTAAATAACTCCAAGAGTTTACTAAATGAAAAATGTTCATATATGTCCTTGTTTTTCTAACAACAACCTTAATATGCATTCTCAAGACTTCGTATACATGCTCAGCCGCAAGGTATCAGCACATACCTATTTTTTTATCACGGATGGTGATATCAAATTCTTGTGTAGAGAAGAACCCAGCCGCAGCAACCTCGGCTTAGGCGTCTGTGGTCTATGTTCATAAGAATTTTAAAGCCGAGGTGATCCGTATAACACTATTCATTATAGATCAAACAAAGATATGGCCGAAAACTTTTGCAAAAGCCAGGACACAACGCAAAGTCATTTCCTTTTCCGTGGTAGTGTGAATGAATTTGTAGCTTCTGTCCATTGTATCTGCTAGCATCTATGTATAGTGCATAACTGCATCATCTCGGTCCTAACAGCCGTCACCCCACGCGAAATCAGCTGCCACATACCTGAGTACGAAAGTTAGGTTTCTCAATCCAGAAACAACTAATCTTTGGAGCTCGTCAAGCTTCTTTTTACGAGATCTGAAAAGCATCACTACAATCACTGTAGAAGAAACACCAACTTTGTTTACTTCTCAAGAAATGTGAATTCATATGTTCTAGCAATCTTGAGAAAGTCTTGGATAAATCCGTCTGTTAAAAAACCTTGCGTGAGCCTAGAAACTCCTAACACCTTTAACGTAGTCCGGTTGAGGGAGTTTAGCGACAACATCGACTTTAGCACGATCGACCTCAATTCCCACTTTGAATTTTATCCTAATCACAATTCCGTTCTTATACACAGTCAAGTGGGCACACTTCACCCAATTAGAGAACCTAAATTCAGTGTCTTCCCACCGTTTTAGCATTTTTCTAAATTAGAGAGGCACGCATCAAAACAATCCCTAAAAACCGTAGAAATTCATCCATAAACACTTCCATATGTCTTTTCGTATCATATCATTGAATAAGGCCCATCATACACCATGAAAAGTACCCTGAATCATTAACACAACCAAAATGGCAAGCGGCGGATACAGCGAAAGTTTCCATATACGGGCATGTGAAAGTAGTTTTCGTCCTGGACTGCATGGTGTATCTAATTTGAATTTTTATGTGAAATACCCTGCAACGAACCATCTAGAAAACTCATAAAAATGTCATTTCCGTCTATCTTTCAATTCATTTAGATCCATAAAACACAAGGAAAATGATCTTTATCGATTATTGCTTGATTTTCAACTTCGTAGAGTCGATACAACCTCACCAACCGGGTAACTAACGTGACGGAATTTAAAACATTCACTTCATTAGCAACAAACGGTTATTACCACCTTTCCTATTGGGAACACAATTCACTGACTAACCCATGGGTCTGTCGGATGAACTGGTAAATCATTCCGCAATCAAGAGTTTTAAGACCACCTTTGATTGATTACCTCTTGAATTTTTAGGTTCACCCGTCTTTACCTTTGAACCATGTAGTTTTGTAATCATCCATCCGATCCAGATTTTTGTTGTGTTATAATAAACGAGGGTCGAATACCCTTGATTGTCGGTAGATTTTTCCAGCAATGACCCAATCAGAGATGTTGAGGCACCTGTTAAAGAGCATCTATTTCATCATTTTTAAACATTTGCAACAATTACTGGATAACGATTGTCGTTTTTCTTCCATAGTAAAGTCCATATTCTACGTGAGACTTAAATCTTTTAACTCTAATTGCAGAGGCTCTTCAATTGTGATAGATTGTGGGCCCTTAGGCCCTTCACTATTGTTTAAGGTCTATCGTAGGAAGTTGAAACGGGTCATTATTTTAAACAATAATTTTGATTAAACAAATATCTTCCTCCGGATCGCAATCGCAGTAATTCAATTTCTGGTGAAACATCAATCATCCTTTAAGATAAGCTTTTTTTACAATACTTCCAAAAATTAAATTCAAGAGTAAACGGCTCAGACGTCTAGTGTGGGATTGCCAACCTGAAGAATAAGAAAATTCCGAGCAATTACCAGAGCATACGCCTCACAAACAATCATCATATGATGTCAATTCGTTTACCGACGTATCAGTTTGTAGAGGAATTATACTCGTGGTTTGATCTAATTAAAATTGACGCTTTTCGTTATCAACCCTAAGGGTTCTTTCTTCTCCATAAACATCAAATAAATCAGCGATCCGGTCCTCAAAAAGGATTCTCCCAAGTATGAGTGGTACTCGAGATCGGCTTCGCAATTGACAACAACAAAGTCTGGAATGTAAGAAATGAGAATTTCCCAAACTTTGTACCAAAATAGGTCTTCGGCGAGTCCTTTATGAAATGTAATCGATCGAGTCCGCTTAACTCTAAGAGTCAATCCGATATGGTGTAAGATCAGGTAACGAAATATTTTTCAAATATAAAAAAGGGCATAAATTTATGCTCGCGCCAAGATCAGCCAAGGCGTGACATACATCCATTCCAGGAAAATTACATGGAATAAGAAACTTGCCAGGATCTCCAAGCTTTTCGGGAAGCTTTTTGAGGAAGCATTGCCTTAGCAATCTCCGTGTGCAACGGTATCTTAGCTAACTCAATCAACTGTTATCCTAATTCATGAGCAAACTCTAATCGTAGGAGCAAAATCATGGTCATCAAAATATAAAGCATCCGCGAAACCAATGTCGGAAAACGCAAACTTTTAAGATATGTAAGATCTTCTCATTTTATTCAGCAGCTAATTCATCGGGAACTTTTTAAACATCACATCATGGAAGGATAATGGAATAATTTGTCTTAGGTACACTACGTCGTAACATCGTATTCTTGGAATGGGAGTGGTTTATGCAAAGTCTTTGGCACATCGGTTCTCGGAATAGAAATGGTTATAATCCGGAGGTAGGATTTGAGCGTACTTCCTTGGAAGGATTTGTTTCTCTTATATCCTAAATGTCTTCCTCGATTATTCTCTTTCCACTACCTTTTTAGGAGAAGTATTATAAAGGATTCGAGGGTCCCTTGTAAGCAACACCACTGTCATATTATGATTGCTTTCATCTCACGCGTTCAGATTTGGAATGGTATTACTCGGAAGTAGTACCCGAAGTTAGGCTTTGTGTTTTTGAAAATAATCCACAAATCACAAGTTTAGAAAATTATTTTGAAAGGTATTTTGTTGATTCATCATGACGGATTGTTGAGATTTTATCATGTTTTGAATTTCATTCTTAAGGTCTCCTTTCAACGAGTTTGAAATTACTTTTTTCATGTTCCCTCCAACATTTGATCGGATTATTCTCTTGAAACTTGTAAAAATCATTTAAAAAACTCTTGTAGACTTGATTATAGGCACTATGAAACGGTTGGTTTTGAAATCCTTAGGCTTTGAAAATTTGGAGCATGATTAATTTTTTGAGCTAAAAACCTTGATTTCCATGAACCTTATTTCCCCGATTAAAAATACACCTTGCCCTTTGATATCTGATATAAACCTATATTGACCATTTTTTTTGCACCGTGTCAAAACCGTGGTGGGGGGGGGGGGGTTGGGTGGGGTTGGTGGTGCATTTGATTTACAACACGGTGTCGCGGGTTTGAACTTGATTGTAATTACCATAGCGCACAACACTAGCTTTATTGTTTATCGGTACTGGACAATTATACCAAGAAATGGGTCACCACAACGAGTACCTGCCCGTGTGTCCTCAACCGCTTAAACCGAGCGGGAGAGACTACTTTTTTATAAACAATCTCGAACAAGGTTGAAAGTTGATCCTCAAGCTTATCAATTCTTCATCGTTTTACTTAAGTAGAAACCTCCATCCTAGAAGCATATAGATCTCATTTCGTGAATAACGAACTTTTGATTTATTCTCATTATGTTTAAAGTCCCTCTCTAGTTCGACTTACTAAAAAGATTTTCCACCCGCCGCTCATTTAAGAGTCTTTGTTCATTCTCGATTTAATCGTTGAAAAAGGTATAGCAACTTGATTATACACCAGTAAATCTTTGATTGGGACCCAGCTCTAAGCAACTCCTAAATCTTCGCACTCTTCACTAACAGTCTCCTCATATTTTTGTGTAAATCGATAAAGTTTCATCTTGCAAAATTGAGTGGTTTATTGAAGGTATGGGAAAAATTGATCACAAATTTTGGTAACACGATCCACCCAATCTCAAGGATTGAACACATGGTGATCTGTTCTCGTACCAAGTTTTATAGCGGCTCCCTCGAGCGAATATGGAATACATCATAAGTTAATCACATCGTTAGGCACATTCCTAAAATCGTAAAGTCGAGGTAATCCTTTTGAAACTATAATATGAGCCAAGAGGATTCTCACTCTCACGACCATATACCAAGGATTCGCTTGAACTCAATTGAACTTGCAATTCGTCCATTAGATCTTAAAATGATCTGCAAAAATTTCCGGTAAAACAATAGCTATCACCGTTACCCTTCCGTGGTTCTACGTAGTAGCTCATCCCTTGTTACGTTCCGCCATTGGAGCAACGATAGTACGCAGCTCGGGTACGAAACTATGTTTTGGGTGAGCAACGTCCTTTTATTTCGACGGTGTCTGGAATGGCGAACGTTTGAATTATTTAGAAAATAGGAATTCCTAGTGTGCATGCACTAAACAACAAATGAAATGAGAAAAGAAACGAGAAAAAGGAAATATAATTTTACTGTTTACCGAATAATCAACAGAACTTAGGGTACTCTCCTATAAGTAAAATAAATTTACAAAAGAAGGTGCGCCTTATTTCGTAGGTGACACAAACGTCAAATTTTTAAACATTGGTTCGGAACTTAATTTAGTGGATAAAACCTCAATTAGAATGTGTATTTATTTGTTGGTGTTCTTTACCAACTAGGTAAATTTTTTTATAATGATACACAAACTTAACTGAGAAAAATTGAAAAATCTGGAAGTAACCAATATTTTTGTATTTTTGTTTTTAAACTTTTACTTATACTAAAAAGAAAAGAATTTTTTTTTTACTTTTTATATTTTTTTATTTCTGATTTTATCTCAAAAGCGTACCTTATCGAAAACGAAAGGTTATTTTTCAAATCACGATCAACAACCTTCAAACGAACGTAATCTAGATCACAACTCCCCCCTGCAGCCGTCGCCAAAGCCCTTGAGCGTTAAAGTTTATATACACTATAATAGTAATAATAATTAGGAGAAATTACCAAACTACCCAATGAAGGACCCCAAAGAAAGGAAAGGTAAATATTCTCCACAATTATATCATAATAATACGTATATTATTACCGTGGTAAGTTGATTACCTGCGTCGTAATTCCTCGAAGATTTCTGAAATTAGAGACCTACGTTTGTTGAATTGGACAATGATTTGAATTGGTTCAAAGAATTATTGTTTTCTTCTAAAATCCTAAAAGTGATCAAATTAAAGGACAATTAAACTTAACTTTAATAACGGGAAATTAAACTTTAACTAAAAACACAAAACGGGAACCCTAAATGGTGATTAAAAACCCTAAATTTCCAAAATTAAACCTAAAATGAATTTTTCTCTTTTAATAGACTCTAATTGACTAAAAAGTAAGTTTAAAGAAAACTAGAACACAAAGCGGAGTATGAAATGAGCATTTAAAACACGAAAAACGTGACCGGAAAGCGAATCCCGTTCATATTAAAATGAAATTTGCACTATATATTACCCTACGGAAGCAAACCTAATTTTCCTAGTAAACATATGATAAAAGAAATATTTTCTAAAGAGAATTAGTCTTTTTTTGATTATTTTTCTTTTTTTTTAATGATTTTTTAAAGTTTTTAATAAAAATAAATGTTTAAAAATACTAAACTAATTATAAAAATTCTGAAAAAATTATAGAAAGTAGCTTGAACTAAGAGGAATCTAAGAAAAATAAGTTGGGAATCACAGCTTATCGAATAAGATGTAGCTTATTGTACAAAAAGGATAAAATGTATACAAATAATAAAATTTGTAAAAATTTATTTATTGTTTTTTCTTTAGAATGAAAAAGTCCCCCAAGGCACGTAGGTAGTGAGTGGGTGTTTTGTGAGGCGTTTTATAAAAGGTGAGGATGTGGAGGTCGGGGGTTCGAGCCTTGCTCACCCCCGATTTCCATCTTCCCTTTTTTTAAGAAAACTTTAAAAAACAAAGTTGTAGAAAAGCTAAAAATAAATACTTTTAATAAAAGCAATTATTTTTGAAACTCAAGGAATAAGCTGGAAAAGGCTTAAAAAGAACAGAAAAACACTTAACATTTTTTTTTGGTTTTTATAAAACTTAAAGGATTTAAAAGCTGAAATAAGCTAAGGCAAGGACAAAATAAGCTACTAGCAATCTACAATTACCCTAATAAGCAAGACTAAGCTAGAAATAAGCAAAAAGAAAGGCAATAAGCTGAAAAATCAAATAAGCACTTGAGTCTAAAACTGAATTCCAAAAACAGACTTATGAGCACTTATGAGCCTTAATTTAAAGACTAGCTAATAACACACCTATATGGCAATAAGCACTATTACCTACTTAAAGCTAAACTACCAACTACCTTGTAACATTAATTTAACAAGGCAATTTGAAATCTTAAATGAAATAAGGAAATGGCTAATAGAAAAAGGCAGGTGTGACTCAGTGTATGTGCTGAGTGTTCTATTTTGGTTTTCAAAGAAAAAGACAGATTATAGGCTCAAACAAATTGACTATCTCAACAAATTAAGTCAAAAAAACACTCAAATAGGTCGTACTATGACTTAACATCTACATATACGACTTAATTTTGAAATCCCTAACAACTACTTTTACCATCTGAAATATAAGCTAGAAAAAGGCCATAAGGCTCATTTGACAGCGTGATGAAGTGTACCTCAAAACACATAATAACATTAATTGCAACTTAAAGACTATGGATGCTAAAATCCTTTTAAACACTAACGTGAAGATCTTTAAATGAACAACTTAATCTTAAAAATAGTTTCTGATCTTGTAATGCTTATAATCCTGAGCTTATATACACAGATTTAAACTAACTACTGACAAACTTGATAGAAACTATTCAAACTTATAAAAGCCTTAGATCCTGATCTTAATAAACCTAAATATGATATCTAAAACCTTTTAAAGGAACCAATGGACTTGACTACAGCACAACTCAATTTAGTGCTGCCATTGTGCCAAACACCCCTTTAGAAGGGCTCATAACCCTTTTACAGCTTATAAGATTAAGATTTAAAGTTCAAAAATCAAATACCAGCTATAAATTAAACTTTAATTAACGGCTAATAAGTTACTAAAAACACTTGAACAATATCAAAATGACAGAATTAAAACTATGCTAGATATTTTTAAATTTTTAATGATTTTTAAGACAAAATATGAAAAACTAATACCTGAGCTTCTAAAGTTAAAAAAAATGATCCATGCCCATATCCAATAAGCACAATAAGACAGAATTAAGCACTAATAAGCAAGTAATAAGCTAAAAATAAGCAAATGCAATTATTAAGCTAAGAAACTTAAAATTTAAAAAAGACTTACAAAAGCCTTTGCATAAACAAGGCAATAATGCTCAAGGAGCTACTCTAAAGCTCTAGCTTATCACAAGGATAAGCTAGTAAAAGTTCAATAAGCTCTTCCATTGTAAGCTTATCATCCAAATAGCTAAAATCCATATTAAGCATAGGTAACTGATTTTAAGGGTTTAAGTAGATTAATGGCTTAATTGAGCTCAATTCCAAGCTTAGAGACTTGAAAGAGCTTTTAGTAGCTTATGACTAGTATGAGCTTATGAAAACAGTTTATAAGAGCTTTTTGGAGTATAAGAGAATGATGAGATAAAAAAACTAAGATTTCACTATTCAAAAGCTAATTTAACAATACTTTGAAAAAGAGATTACAAGACTTAAAACATAATAAAAATACATTTAAATTGAAAATTACATAAGCAACAAAACGAAATTAACAGCTACTACTTAAAAACTAGAAAAAGAAGATGATCTTGTGAGTCGGGAGAGCTCTTTATATAGCAGTTGAGTGAAGCTTCTAGGAGTCTAGCCCGCTCCTCTTATAATTGATCTCAACCCTTCATTCAATGCCAATCATTGGATCCCAATTTGGAGCCATTGGATCATTAAGTGAGCATACGGATTGCCAACGTGGCATTCCGTGCGTCAGAGTACTTGTGCTTCTTTTGCACTTAATTTAGTGTAAAAACCCACTTCCATATGTGTTTCTTCATTTATCCGCGTGTCATTCCTTGTGGGGATCAACCAATGGAAGCCTCTCATGACGTTTCTTCTTGCAGTTTGTACCTTTTACGTCGAATCATAAAGCCATATCATCAATTGACATTTGACCCTTTGATTTGAGTTGGGTTAAATGCGGAGACGACGATGAACAGTAAAAACGTCTTCCCGCGCCTTTTTTTTATCTTTTATATACCTTTTGTTTGCCCCGTTTTGGGAGTCGTTTACATTGGTGGGTTTTTTTTATAAAAAAGAACTGGGTCGGGTTTGTTTGTTTAGAGTTTATTATAGAAATAACACCGTTAATCTCTTTCTAAAAAAGAGATAACGGGTGTTATGCTTAGGGGACTTTATGGTAAAATAAGGTAAAACATTTATAGTTACCCGTTTTTTCTCCGTTTTCAATCGTTTTTACCTGCAAGACATAAAAAATAGCAAACAAACATATTTGCAAGATAATTATTCATAATTTATAATTTTTAGTTCGATTAGTAGTGCTTTACTGGGTATAAACGATGTGTATTTTAGCACACATCAGATTCCCCCACACTAAGCCATTGTTGGTCCCGCACGTAATGTTAACAAATCGGGAAATAAACAATTTAATCCCCTTTAAACTTATGACCCTTCACAATCAAACAATAACAGAAAAGTCCCATGAAAAGGTTTAAAAATCATTTAATTCGCAAGCACCCTCGTTTTAACCATTTACAAAAACTAAGATAAAATTTTTATAAAATTTATTTAAAAAAACTTTAAGAAAAAGTGTTCGTCATCCTTGAGTTTTCACAATCCCAGACTAAACATAAAACGAAATCATAGTCAAATATAAAATTAGATGCTAACGCTACTCATAAATGCTAATTGTGTAAGTATAAACTTAACTCTTCGCTCCCTTATTCCTAAATCCTCTAAAGATTTTTATTATTATTATTATTGGCGACATATAAATTAAGGCCTTATTTTTATAAAGTAAACCCGGTTTAGACCATAATTAGTTTGAAATCCTTTCATAATGAGACGATATGGTGAGAATAAGGTCCACATTAAGGTTCTAATTTCGCATGATTTAGGGGTTATCCTTTTTATTTTATCCGAAACAACTCAACTACGAGTCTAGAGACGGAGGCTTTATTTAGATAACCCCAGAGTCAAAATTTGGCTTTATTCTTATTATTATTATAGCAACATTATTAAACCTTGGTCCTTTAAACAACTGCCACATCGGTATGCGAGCCGACCATGGTCCAGGAGTCTTATTTCGACCTCGGTGATTCCCTCGACCTTTTAGAAGGCTGCAACATCGGTTGTGAGCCGGCAAGATGCAGCAAACTTTTATCAGTCTCGGATTATTACTATGTGCCTTATTTAGAAGACTACTACATCGGTTGTGAGTCGGCAAGAGGCAGTAAACTTTTATCAGCCCACAGTTTTTATTATTATTATTACCTCCACCCTTTAAACGACTGTCACATCGGTATAAAAGCCGACCATGATACAGAAGTCTTATTTCGGATTTGGTTTATTACATTATTATTATTATAGCCAAATTTTAAGTCATGTGGTCTTTTAACAACCTAGACAACGATAGCGAGCCGTCAGGAATCGGTAGCCTATTTCCCCACAACACTGACAAAACCTCGATGTGTACTTTACTTTCACCAGAAGGAATCTCTACGAAGTGACTTAAACTAAGAATTGCAAAAACCAAAGCAACTTTATTTATTCAACAATTATATAATGTTTATAAAGCTGATGGGAGAAAAAACCACAATTAACCTCTATGAGCTCTAAAGAGATCCAACTACTCCACGCTAACTCTATCATTTTTATTCTTTGCAAAATTTTAAAGTTAAGCAAACGCTTAGTCTAAAAAGCTAAGGGGAAAGCTAGAGTTTAAAACTCGATCAAGTCAAAAGCAACCTAGATCTACGGGCCTACTTATTTAAATATTTTTATATTTTCATCATTTTTTAGAGCTACAAATAGAACAATAAAAATTGAAATTTTTTGGCTAAAACGGGGTTGCAAGGGACACAGAAGGCACAAGCAAGATCATATTTCGATAGAAATCCCACCCACACTTAGAATCGAACATTGGCCTCAATGTTCAAAAATGTCGGGTGTCACCCCCACACTTAAGGACGAAAAAGGCAAATGCTAGTAATTCCAAGTGTGAAAGAGGAAACACAATATATACATGATCATGATTAAGGATTCCATAATAAGTAAAAGATTGAAGACTGAACGATTGGATGATTGAAAACAAGCACGAGTCTTCATGATCTTAAGGAATCCTGCAAAAATGGAACCACACACCAAAGAAAGAAGCACGCCCCCACACTTGGGCTATAAAATCACACACTCTTATTATTAAGAAAATGGAAAGAAGAAAAGACACGGGTTGCCTCCTGAGAAGCGCTTGTTTTTTTTAAAACAAGTCGTTAGCTTGACTCGTCCCCGGATTAGTTGTCCTTGGGGGCTCTTGGAGATCCGAGACATCCATAGAAGGGATGTCCCCTCCAAAATAGTGTTTGATCCGGTGCCTATTTACTTTGAAGTTAGGACCGTCGGGTTGAGATAATTCGACGGTACCATATGGAAATACTTCAGCAACCGTAAATGGTCCGGACCAGCGGGATTTTAATTTTCCCAAGAAGATCTTTAATCGAAAATTAAAAAGAAGAACACGATCTCCGATATGAAATTCTTGGTTTTTAATCTTATCATCGTGTATCTTTTTCGTCTTCTCTTTTTAGATTAAAGAGTTCTCGTAGGCTTGATCCCGAAGTTCATTTAATTCGTTAAGTTGAACTTTACGGTGATCACCCGCGGTTTTTGGGTCAAAGTTAGCCCATTTCAAGGCCCAGTAGGCTTTATGCTCAAGCTCGATGGGGAGATGACAGGCTTTTCCGTATACCAGCTTATAAGGAGTACAACCGATAGGTGTTTTGAAAGTTATACGAAAAGCCCATAAGGCGTCATCTAATTTTGCGGCCCATCTCGCCCGATGCTCGCCTACCGTCCTTTCTAATATCCGTTTTAAACCACGATTGGACACCTCCACATGGCCACTAGTTTGTGGGTGATACGAGGTCGAGATCTTATAAATAATGCCATATCTTTTAACATTAGAAAATTGGTCGTTAGAGAAATGCGTCCCTCGATCACTTATAATGGCCCGGGGGTTCCAAATCTAGAAAACAACTATTTTAAGAACTTAACCACAACTAGGGTGTCGTATTAGGGAGAACTTTTGCTTCAACCCATTTAGACACATAGTCGACGGCTACGAGAATATATTGGTTCCCTCTTCAAGACGAGAACAGGCCCATAAAATCGATGCCCTAGACGTCAAAAATCTCATAAATCTGAACAGGATTTTGGGGCATTTCATCCCGTTGTGAGATCTTTCCCTGACGCTGACATGAGTTACAGTGCATGACAAAGTCCTGGGCATCGCGATAAATGGTGAGATAGAAAAAACCGGGGTCAAATTTTTTTTTAGCGGTGTAGTTCGGGCCATGGTGTCCCCCGGTTGGTCCATTATGGCAAGCTTGGAGAATATCCATAGCTTCATAGCCGTCCACACACCGCCGAATAATCTGATCAGCCCAAATTTGAAAGAGATAGGGGTCATCCCAGAAATAGTGTCGAATATCCTTAAAGAGTTTCTTTTTCTACTAGGATGACATCCCTTTAACAAGTACATTCCCCACTATGTAGTTTGC
>BQNB010049132.1:0-42196 GCA_026074375.1 Tanacetum coccineum | reverse complement strand
GGCTTAAACCCGTAAATTTTTAAAAAAAATGGACCAAAAGTGTTATACCCGGTAAAGATAGTGGACCAAAATTGTAGTTTTCTCTAAAACTAAAAACGAGTATATAGCTGTTGTGAATAGTAAAAACACTATTCATCACAGAATATCAAAAACTTGAAAATGTAATATTTTGATCACTCGTCTTAATACGAAGACGTGGACGTAAGAAACGCGAGCAACGGACTTAAAACGACCAAATTATGTTATTTTTACGAAAAGTATATTTATAAACGTTTTCACTTTATAAATATTATTTTACTAAAACGATTAGTCGGTGATTATGCTATATAGAATATTGAGTGGTTATCAAAGTGCTATAATACTAGGGAGTTTCATAATGAGGCCTCTTCGGATGGCGTATCGACGAGTTGTTGGATTTACGATTTAAAGTGTCCTAACTCCTCGTACGTCATGTCATGACCTCTTTAATTATGATAGCCCGAACGATAGTACGATGTAACAACTATAAGATTATATTCAATGTTATTAATTAAAGTACTCGGTACTTATACGACCTTAATTTAAATAGGTTGCATCTAAACGTTTTGCGTGACGTTTTATCTGTGTTATTTGGACTATCAGTACTCAAGGTGAGTTCATAGCCCCACTTTTTACAGTTTTACTGATTTACTATTATTTGGGGTGAAAACATGCTTTGTTTTATAAATTGGACGCAAGTGTTTTAAATATATTGATTATGTGTTTGCCTAAGTAGCGATAACCTTCCTGAGCCCATTATCATGAACTGTCCAATTGCATAGATGAGTTGTTAATTGCATTAATGTGAGCGCGGAATGAAATAAATAGAAATCTATGATTTAACCTCCCCGTTTGGGTGATTAGCTATCAACGGGAATGACGTTACCATAGTCGGACTTAGATGTTGCGGGTTACAACATCTGTACGTGCAAAAACACTTGCTAAAATAGCAAATATGGTTGAGCTTCTTGTCCATTAAGCTTAGTGTCAACAGTAATCGGGTTTTGTGATTATGCATAATTTGTAACACACGGGAAAAGTCTATACCGGTCCTGCATAATTTAAATACATAAACCTATGAATTCACCAACAATTTTGTTGACGTTTTAAGCAATGTTTTCAGGAGGTCATTAGGCACGAGATGCCAAGGATGCATTGGATTATGTTTTGGATTGCACTGTTAAAGATATATGTGCATCATGTTTTGGGAAATCTATGTTATCTTTTGTAATGTTAAACAAAGAACAAGTAAAGCTATAAGCTTTTGTAATATGTCTTTTATTTAAATCCAATGTATCAATTTAAACGACTTTTGTGTCGTTCTTATATATATCTTGTGCTGTTGATCTTGAAGTAACATGCCCCGGATCCTTATTCATCTGCGACCCATTTTGGGGGTGTTACATTAATTGTTGTGATTATGTGGTTTGATTGACGCATGAACTTTTATGTAGCTATTATATATTATGTGCTAAGTGTTATTTGATTTGGATCGTGGGTAACGTTCCTACCCAGTGTTATGTGATTTGGATCGTGGGTAATGTTCCTACCCGTTATTGGTTTAGCCTACTTTGTGGGTAAGATCCTTGGAGGTTATCAACTCCTTGTGATATTGTGTGGATTCGGTACCAAGAGTCTGGAATTTGGAATATCATTCCTCTCCATGACTATTAGTGAAGCGGCGAGGTACACCTACCTCATTGTTTTGTGGTTTGGATCGGGGGACACATTCCGTCCCAATGTGATTGTTGTTGAATGCATGTTAGCGTATATAATAGCCAGCTTAATTGTCTTGCCATGCTTTGTTTTGTTTTTATAATCACAGTAATTTATTTAAATATTCTATTGGTGTCGCAAAACCAATGACTCTCACCAACCATTTTGTTGACGTTTAAGCATCATTTTCAGGTGAGCGTTATGAAGATACTGAAGTTAATAAAAATGTTTAGAGAGACCGTTAGGCTGCATTGGAAGTTTTCATTTGATTTCGTTTCGTGTTTTGTTTGCATGAATTCTTGAATGTTTTAATAGGTTTGTGAGACATTGTCTTTGTATTGATGAGACTTCTTTTTCATTAATACAAGATGTTTTCATTCTTCTTTAATCTCAGTTTTAAATTGCTTAGTTATAGTTTAAATGCTTAATATTGCTTATTTGCTTATTCTCTTTGCTTGTTAGTGTTCAAATATCTCTTCTAGTGCTATTTAGTTATGTGTTTTCATCTGTTTTTGCTTAAGTAGTTATAGATCTTTAGTTATTAAATTCTGTCATAAAAACTCATAAAATCCAAAAACATTAGTTTAATTAGTTAAGATCTCTAGAATTTTCCTTACAGTTGTTTAATCATGATTGTTAAGTTTGTTTTAAGCTAGTTTTTATCTGGTTATCCACACTATGTATTCATTAGATTTCTCTTAAAAAAAGCTTTCTCACTCTGTCATAATGGTTAAGTAGTGTTTGGTTTAGTGCAATCTCAAAATTGCACTAGCAGTACTAACTTCAGTTAGTACTGCTTAGCCTTTACACTACCAGTACTAACTTCCCAAGTTAGTACTGCTTTCATAAGTTAATACTGTTAGCTTTAATTTCAGTAGAATTAAGTTTAGCTTTAGCTTATTAAGAAGTTAGTTTTAGTTGTCATTTTCTAGCTTATTTCATTGCTTATTGTTGTTTTCAAAAGTCAAGTTACGCTAGCAGTACTTTCTCTTGAAAGTACTGCTGAACTTTTACAAAAACAGTACTAACTTCAGTTAGTACTGCTGTGTTCTCAGCCTCATTTAGATAAATAATTTTAGGATTTAGCTTATCAAACTCAGTAGGACTTAAGTTTTAATATAGCTTAATATATTTTAAGTCTTAATTTGAAATTTCTAGCTTATTTTCCTAGTTAAATTTAGCTGTCAAAAGTCATAAAAACCTAAAAAATCCAAAAACAGTACTTAGAATCTTTAGTGTCTTAATTTGTCAAATCAGCCTTTAAGTCTAGATTTTATAGCTTATTTAGATGGATAAAAAAGTAGTTTAATAAGTTCTTAAAGTTTCAAAGTCTAATTTCTCTTAAAAAGGTTTTTAGCTTATTTTGATTTTGAGTTACTTTGCTTATTTCCTGAGTTTGCTTATTTTATGATCGATTTCAGTAGTATAAAAGTAGCTTAAGCTTTAATTTCTTTTCATTTATAGATTAAGCATATCATAAGCTCTTTAGAACTTCTTTCCTTTTTCATTTTGGTCTAGTTTTGAGTTTTTTATAGCTTATTTTCTAAACCAAGGGATTAAACCCTCCTTTCAGTAACAGCTTATTAATAAGCTCATTTAGAGCCTTATCTTTGAGTTTCAGTATTATTGTGCTTTTGTACAAGTTGCCCCCCCCTGCCTTCCTTTACAACTTGCTTCTTGAGTTTTTCATTTACAGCAATTTTCAAATTTCAACTTATTTTCGGACTTAGCTTGTTATCGGGGTAGATTCTCAGGGTAAAAGTGTAAACACCTTTTCGATTTAGTTGTTTGGCCATTAGTTCCCCCCATCGAAAGTGTTTTCCCCCATTAGTCCATTCTTTTTGCATCATTAGTCCCATTAGTTAAGTTTTAAATTAGTTTAAATAAGTTTAATAATAATTAGGTTAAGTTTTAATTAGTTCAATAAATTTTATAAAAAGAATAAAAATTAGGGCTTTTATTTTTAATAGTTTACCCGGGAACTTTTTTCTTTATCTAGTGAAATCTTTAGTTTACATTTTTTAGGATTTAAAATTTGGTTTTCTTGCTTAATTTTCATTATTATGTTGCTATCTTAATTTCGTATTATAGGCTTATGCCAAAATAAGTCCTTGCTTCCATTTTTCAAATCAGAAATCCGAACTAGAGGCGTGGTTTCAATCTCACTAGTCCATTGGTGAAACGACCCGGGTGATCATACATACCCTGTCAAAACATACGTATATTATATATAATTCTATTATTTTTGTAAGTCTTAACTTTTTACCTAGGTTAAAGGTGAAATATGTTGAATTTACCTAAGTATATTATTATTATATATTTTTATAGGTACTAAGACAGCGAATCAATTTTTTGGGGGGGGCCCCGCCCGCTGCCCCCCGGGGACTAGTGTCTACGATTCCTACGTTTTTGTTTGTCGATTTGGTTTGAAGATCCTTTCGTCCTCGAAAGTTTCATTCTTGTTTTTAAAATTCAAAAATATAAAAAAATTATAAAATATAAAAAGTAAAAAAAAAATATTTTCCTTTTCTTTTTAGTATAAGTAAAAGAAAAAAAATAGAAAAATCAAAAACATAAAAAAACTTGTCCTTTAAAAAGAAATAAAATAAACAAAGTTGGTAATAGAACACCAACAAATAATATCTTCTATTGAGATATTATCATTTCAATTTCCGGTGAACTTGTAATTGTTCCCAAATCGTAATCAAAGATTTAACACTTGCCTTTTGTGTCTCTACCAAGTACGGCTCACCTTGAAAAGCAATTTTCGAGAGCTACCGTGAAGTAGTTGATTATTTGGTTAAAGTCTCTTTCGTGTAACCGTTAAAATTCATCAAAAAAAAAAAAAAATTAAAAAAAAATTTAGTGTAAAGTTTTGCTTTTTAATTGTTAGTTTTTCTTTTTATGCGCACTCGTTCGCAATCTCGTAGACGTCGTCAACAACAAACTCTTCCGGTTGTTGAAAATTTTGAGTTAGAAGATCCAATTGTTGAACAAAACGTTGTTCCAATGGCCGACAATCGAACAATGGCCCAAATGTTACAAGCACCCATCGAGGGTTATGAAGATGCTATAGTTGTCCCACCGATCAATGCCAACAATTTCGAGCTCAAGCAACCTTTAATCAATCTTGTGCAAAGCAACAAATTTACGGGTAGACAAGATCCCCACAATCACCTTCGATTTTTTAATAAGGTCACTTCCACGTTTAGACATCCAGAAGTTCCGAATACTTCGGTTAAGCTTTTGCTTTTCCCTTAAGCTTTTGCTTTTCCCTTTTTCTCTAGACGGTGAAGCCCGAGATTGGTTAGACAAGGAACCTCCTAGATCAATTCTCACATGGGACGACCTTGTTTCAAAATTCATAAACCAATACTTCCCACCTTCAAAAACCACTTACTATCGGAATGAGATCATTACTTTTTATCAAAAACCAAACGAAGCCTTTAATGAAGCATGGGAACGTTTTAAAGGACTCCTTCGTCAATGTCCTCACCATGGCTTTTCGGAACTCCACCAACTCGATACTTTTTACAATTCTTTGAATTCAAACGATCAAGATGCCTTAGATTCTGCAGCAGGTGGCAATTTCTTAGACAAGATGCCTCAAGAAGGTTTAGCGATTATTGAAAGCAAGTCAAAAGTTCGTTACTCCAGAAGTCGTGCTAATGATTCAAGAGTGAGTACGGATGCTCCTCTTTCTAATTCTTCACCTTCTAATAATTCTTTCGATATGCAACAAATAGCCGCTTCTCTCGAGGATAAGATGACTATCAAGATGAACCAAATGATGAATCAAATGAAAGCTTTAGTTGTTACTACTCCTGCACCCGTCAAAGCAGTTGAGGAAGTATGTGTCACTTGTGGATCAAATCACAATTTTACCCATTGTCCGTTAACTCGAGGTGGAAATGATTTTCCCGTTTTTCATGACAACCTCCAACAATTTCAACAAACCGCAGCTGTTGGTAATTTTCTCCAAAGAAACCAACCTTCCAATTTGGCAAGTCAAATGAGACCACCGGGTTTCAATCAACCAAATGTCCAAAACAATCCAAACCGTTACCAAGGAACCAATTCTAATTTCAACCAAAACCGTGGAGGAAATTTTAACCAAAACCGTCCTAACAATCAAGGAGCCGTTTACCAAGCCCCACCATATCAACCTCCAACAAATCAACCTTTGGTTAATCAAGCTTTACCTCCCGTTTCACAAACTCAAGGAGTGTCCAAAACGGATTTTGAAAGTTATGCTAAAGCAAATGATGCGAATATGAATAACTTGCAAATGAAGTTGGATAATTTTCAAAGAAACCAAAATGATTTTCAAAGAGTTTATAGTGATTCTCAAAAGAAACAAGATGATTTTCAGAAAATGATGCTCAGTTTCATGCAAAGCTATCACACAAACCAACCTTCAAGTTCAAGTTCTTTACCAAGCAATACCATTCCAAATCCTAGGAACGAAGCCAAGGCAATTACCACTCGTAGTGGTGTTTCATACGATGGGGCTTAAAGGAAAGTGAGGTGACAAAGGATACGGAGCTACCGAGCACCGAAGACATCCAACCTCCTCCATTAGTCCAAGAACAAACCAAAGACAAAGAGCCAAGTGAAGAACCTTCTTTCGTTGCCAACAAAGCCAAACCTAATTTGCCTTACCCATCGAGACTCAACAAACAAAAGATTCGTGAAAAGGATGATATCCTAGCTTCAAAGTTTATGGAAATCTTCCGTAATCTTCACTTTGAGCTAAGTTTCGCGGATGCTCTCATTCATATGCCAAAGTTTGCTCCGATGTCAAAAGATTTAATAAAAAAAGACAGTTAATTGATGTTTTAAATACCAAAACACCGTTGAAATGAAAAATTGTAGTGTCGGTTGTCCTTAAAATGCTACCAGAAAAGCTAGGTGACCCCGTTCTATTTCTCATTTCCATGTGAATTTTCGAGTTCTATAGTACTAAGCCTTGCCCAGATTTAGAGCTAGTATCAAATCTCATAATGCCTTTATCCATTTGGAAAAAAAGCTTCAACTCTCAATGCCTATCCGAAACAAAAATTGGTTTTAGAATTAGCTGACCCGATACAATTTTCCAAACCACCCGGTGTAGCTGAAAATGTTTTGTCAAAGTAGGGAAGTTTTACTTTCCGCTGACTTTGTTGTTCTAGATTTTATAGCCGATCCTCGAGTACCGTTGATACTCGGGAGTTTTGGAACCGACCCCTTCTTAAACAGCTCATTTTAATCGATGTTACGAAGGAAGATTACTCTTAGGAATGATGATAATCATAACCCTTAAATGTGGTGATGCACCATCCAATTTCATACAACAATCATCGAATCATTGAAAACAGTTGATCTAATCGATGTCACTTGTGAAGAATATTCACAAGAAGTACTTGCTTTTCTGATTTCCATTGCTTACAACAATCCTTCACAACGCCTTCGATCCGATTGTTTCTATTTCATCATCCAACACTTACTCCTTTTGATGAAAGTGATTTCTACTCTTGAGAAGCCGATGTTTTGTTTTTTTTGGGGTTTCTTTCATAGCAATCGATGATGAACCAGTTTTACCAGTTATCAATGCTACATACTACGATCCCGAGGTGACATTCTCAATCTCGAAGGCACTCCATCAAACAATGTCCTTTCCCTCACCCAAACCAAGGAGATTACTATACCAGAACTTCCAAAAAAGAACTCAAAGTTTCGAACCAAAGAATTCCTCAGTCGAATTATGCAACTTTCTATGAACCAAAAATGAAATTCCCGAAGACGAACTAAAGATTTACCTCGCATCTTCGAGTATGGCGTTTTAAGAGGCAATAACAAACTTCCAACATTAATTTCAAAAGATTTGGCAAGAAGAAAAACCATCACTCATTCATGTTTTGAACAACCGAAAACAAGCAATTTGCTTGGAAACTTTCTGATATCCGAGGCATAGATCCAGAATTTTGCTCACACAAGAAATCCTTTTAAGAAGATGATGACCAACCTTCAGATCCAACATCCAAAGGAGGGTAACCCTAAAATATCCATGCGCGTATTAAGAAAGAAGTAGAAGAAAACTTCTTGACGCATAATGATGTTATCCAATCCTCGGATAGTTCCATAGTTTAGTCCGCGGTCGCATCTGTGTTCCTAAAAAAAAAAAAAAGGTGTTAATGACCGGTTGTAAAACAAAAAAATGAGCCTTGGTGCTACAAGATTAGTCACGGGATGGAAGTTTGTATAGATTATCGAAGTAAAACGCAGCAACTTGTAACAGACCATTTCCGTTACCATTCATGGACCAAATGTTAGAGCGATTAGCCGGCAACGAGTTTTATTATTTCTTAGATGGTTTTTTGTCAGGGTATTTTCAAATTCCAATTGATCCTAAAAGATCAAGAGAAAACTACTTTTACGTGCCCATACGGAACTTTCTTCCCAGCGTACCGTCGTAAGCCATACGGTTTTGTGCCAATGCCCCATAACTGAACCAACGTTGTATGATGGCCATTTTTCACGAGATATGATATAAAAAACGATGGAAGGTTTTTACGGACGATTTTAAGTTTGTTTGGGAGATCTTTTCCTCGTGTCTTGCTAATTTAGACAAAATGTTGAAACGGTGTGAAGACACAAATTAAGCATTAAATTGGAGAAAAAAAAAGCCATTCATGTTAAAGAAGGAATGATGTAGAGGAACATAAGATCTCAAGAAAAGGAATTGAAGTCGATAAGCCGAACAAAGATGATGTCCATTTCCTAAGCTTCCTCACCCAACAACCGTCAAAGGAAAATCGAAAGTTTTCTCGGGCATGCGGGATTCTATCGAAGATTTATCAAAGACTTTTCCAAAATCTCTCGACCCATGACCCATCTCTTAGAAAAGAATACTCCTTTCATTTTTTCAAAGTTTCCATTTCTATCTTTCAAACATTGAAAAAGAAATTGACCGAAGCTCCAATTCTCATTGCTCCAAATTGGGACCAACCTTTTGAAATCATGTGCGATGCAAGTGATTATGCAATCGGTGCGGTTCTAGGGCAGAGAATTGAGAAGCATTTCCGACCAATTCATTATGCAAGTAAGACAATGACTGAAGCAGAATCTAATTACACAACAACCGAGAAGGAGATGCTTGCAGTTGTTTATGCTTTCGAGAAGTTTCGATCATATCTAATCATGAACAAGAGTGTTGTTTACACGGACCACTCCGCTTTGAAATACCTCTTCAACAAGAAAGACGCCAAAGCAAGATTGCTTCGATTTACTTCTTCAGGAATTTGATTTTAAGGTTATCGATACTAAGGGAGCTGAAAACTATGCAGCTGATCACCTCTCTCGTCTTGAAAATCCTTACGAAAATACTTTTGATCCAAAAGAGATTACCGAGACTTTTCCTTTAGAGACTTTAAGTGTGTTAACTTCCAAAGACCAAAGTACCCCGTGGTTTGCCGACTTTGCTAACTACCACGCGGGGAAATTCATTAAAAAAGGAATGTCGACTCAAGAGAAAAACAAGTTCTTTAAAATTTAAATATACATTTATTTTTTTTGGGATCACCTTTGCTTTTCAAGACAGTGCGGATACAAAGTAATCCGAAGGTGTGTAGATGGCAAGAGCTCTCGAAATTTCTCGAACTTGTCATAATGGACCCACCGGGGACAATACGGATCAACTAACTTTAGCCGCCAAGAAGATTTTTGAAATGCCGTGTTTTTATGGCCCAACCATTTAAACAGGATGTGCCTACGAATTTGTCAAATCTTGTGATGCTGTCAAAGACAAGCCAAATCTCTCAACGTGATGAGAATTAGCCTTCAAAATGCATCTAAGTTTGTTGAGATTTCGATTTATGGGGTATTATGATTTTATGGGCCTTTCCGTCATTATGGAAACCAATATATTCTAGTACCGCCTCGACTATCATACAAGTAGGGTTGAAGCTAAAGCGTCCCCACCACGATGCAGATGAGTAGTTTTAAGTCTTAAAATCCCTTTTCACCCGAAATCAGTGCTCCGAGAGCAATCATAAGCGATCGAGGGACCCCATTTTTGTAACGACAAATTTGATAGAGGTTTTGACTAAATATGGTGTCAACCCATCATCTTTACGACTCCTTACCATCCTCAACAGTGTCAAGTTGAAGTCACAATCGTGGGTCTCAAAAGAAATTTTAGAGAGGACGGTCGGAGAAAACCGTACCTCATGGTCAGATAAGCTAGATGATGCATTATGGGCTTTTAGAACCGCTTACAAGACTCCTATTGGATGTACTCCATATAAGTTAGTTTATGGAAAAGCGTGCACTAACCCCAGTTAGCTAAGATAACACAAGCATATTGGGCCCTTAAGCATGCCAACTTCGATTTAAAGACCGCGGGTGATCATCGAAAGCTTCAACTTAATGAACTTAGCGAGCTTCGTGATCAAGCTTACGAGAATCGTTTAATCTACATGGTAGGGAGAAGACAAAGAAGCGACATGAATCCAAATAAAGAACCGAATCTTCAATGTTGGGTGATCAAGTCCTTCCTTTTTCAACTCCCGATTAAAGATTTTTCCTTTCTCCTGAAAGCTCAAGTCCCGTTGGTCCCGGACCTTTCACAATCAACCGAAGACCTATCCTTAAGCACTGCCAAGTTGTCCACATGCAATGGTTCTAATTTCAAAGTCAACTGCCACCGTTTGAAGCATTACTATGGAGGGGAATACACCACCGATGGTTAATCCAGGACCTCCCAAACTTTGCCTAAGGACAACTAAATTCAGGACCGAGTCTAGCTGCGGACTCGTGATAAAAAACAAGCTGCCTTCGGTGGGAGTTCACCCCATTCTTAATCATTTATAAATTTCTTTTCTATTTCTATATCTAATGTGTTGTGTTTTGAGAGAGTCCTATGTTCTCTTTCCGATTTCTCGTTGTTTGTTGCTTGTTTGTTGTGATTTTTGCAGGACTCTCCTAACAAATTCTTTGAAGCCTCTCGTGTCCGGTGTTGTTTCCCGTTTTCCCGTTTTACTCGATTAACGTTTATCTTTGCATACTTCATAAACGGCTTAGATTTTCATAGAGTCCCGACTTTAAACATTGAGGACAATGTTTCGTTTTAGTTTGGGGAAGGGAATCTTATCGATTGAGGTGCTTGCCTTATTGCATTTGTTCTCAAACGTACGCCGTTTTTATCCTACAAAAATAGCAAAAAATTTTAATTTCTAAGTCAAATCATATTAAAAAAAAAAAGTGAAAAGACAAAAAATGAAGGTTTTCCGTTCGTAAGAATAAGAAGTAATTTTTTGACCCGATTGGACGTGTAGAGTTCTACGCTTTCTTCCCTTAACAATTAATGAAGATAGCTTTGTGCTAATCTCAAGTAGATTTTAAATATGCCAAGTTTGGATTTTAAAATGAGGCTAAGTATTTGCGAATTTCTATCTTAGAGATTTTAAATTGCAAAGAACAAGAAATGATAGTGTTATTTATAAGTCATGATGCTAAACGTAGAATAGTTGGTTTTCTTTCAAGCTCATAAGTATTAATTGTGGCTTTTTCTCCCATTAGCTTGTTTCACTTTTATATGAATGTTTAATAAATAAAGTTGTATGGTTTTTTGGTTAATAATTAGTTAATAGAAGTTTTCTTAAGTTCCTTCCTTGCACAAAATTATGCTTTGTTACCTGATCCATTAACCTCTGGGTTATGGTAATAGCTTCCTCTAAAGTTTGAGGCTTTGAAGCGGTAACATTTCCTTCAATGCTTCTGGGTAATCCCCCGATGAAGACTTCTATAAGTTTCTCAGAATTTGATATCATAGTTGGACATAAGATTGCCAACTCCTAGAATCTTCTAATGTAAGTCTTGAGGTCATTCCCTTTTACAATCAGATTGTAAAATTCATCTTCCATTTTCTTGACCTCGGTTATGAGACAATACTTCTTTATTAAGAGCTTTTTAAATTTAAACCAGGAAATTTTGTAAGCTTCCTCTATTCTAATAGGCTGGGTGAATGAATTCCACTAGGATAAAGCTTCCTCAGTTAGAGTACCAGTAGTAAATTTCACTTTGTAGTCCTCGGTACAGTTGCTATGGGAAAATACTGATTCAGTTTGTTCAAACCAATGAATAAGACCAACAGCCCCTTCCATACCTTTGAAATTGAAAGGTTGGCACCTCATAAACTCTTTGTATCTATATTTTCTTGCTACAGGAGTTTCTCTTTGTCGGGTGTTCCTATTGGTATTGTTATTACTTTCCATGGTAGCAGCTTGTGCTTCTAGAGCTGCAGCAACACTATCAACAACTAGTTTCCTGATGGCGGCCTGAGTCATGGCTGGTGCTGTAGATGTTGATGTCCTATTGGGAGCCATTCTATGAACATTTTACAAGACAACACAAAATAAGAATCCATACAATGATAGAGTCATATCACAAGTCTTTGTATAATAATCAAAATTTTCATACATAGTGATATTGATATCATTTGACATAGATACTTATTTGGTACAAGTTCTAACAAAGAAATACACATCCTTTGATATTACATTGTTGGATATAACGTAAAATTTTGGAATCTAGGACTTCCAAAGATGGACACTTTAACAAGCATCTGACTTATTAAGTTTCTCGAGGACTGGTTCATTTTCTAGTGGTCGCGGTATGATCCATAACGAGTTATCTAGTTCTGCAAATATAGACTCATCAAAGAGATAGTCTGGTGGTGGTGTAGTTGACCTAACCGGTGATGGAGATCCTATTGGTGATGATAGAGATAATGATATGGGTGATCCAACAGGAGGCTTAGTATCTCTAGGTGTTGTAGGTGGAATCATATGTTCAATATCTTGAGCATTAATCTTATCCAGATACAAAGGTTCAAGAAAAATTGGTGGTAAGAGAGCCATAGTAACCTGGATACATAAAGATACGATACATGAATAACCTTAACACAAGGCATAGGATAAACAACCACGACATACATAAATCGGTATCATGAAACAGCGAGGTATAATGGAATCACAACTTCATTATGTCATAAACAACTTGTCTACATATTTTACATAACCAAAATTTGACAAGTGTCATTATTTATGCCACACATCCCGTGATTGGATTCTAAACAAAAGCTGTAAATGACAAGGATCTAGTCTAGTAGTCTAGTGGTCCTCCCTTATGGTTCTTGAGCTCATGGATCGTGTCCAGAAGACTCTTCATATCTGATCGGTGGCGAATCTAGATATCCTCGACGAGCATCTCTAGAGTAGAAATCCTGACGCGAGCAAGAACAATCTCATCGTCATGCCTTATTTGCTCTCTTTGAAATCCAGAAATTTGGGTACGGGCTTCTTGAAGTTTGGTTTCTAGTTGGTCAAAATCTCGTTGTATGATTACTAGACCATTACCAAGACCTTTTATCTTATCTGCCATGTGCTCAATGCGCTCAAGAGGGAGCTTATTTAAGTGATTCAAAATAGTATCGATCTGTTCCTCATGGCGCTCCAACCGTATCACATGAGAACTCTCTCCAATCTTAAATACTTGAGGTAGGGCAGAAAAATCAGTAGAGGTGGATGATAGGAAATGGGCTTGTTTCTGAGGTGGCACAATCTCCTTAGGAAGAAAGAAATTTCGAGGATCAAATAGAGGTGATGATGGTATCACTGGAGATGGAGGCAAAACAGTTGGTGGAGCAATAGTAGCTCGTGGTGATGGAATATGTAATTCATTACTAGTAGCATTATATGATTGCATAACCTTCATATACAGATCATCATGGAAAGGTAAGATGGTTAGCGAGGCTAAAAGATCTTTAGATAAATCCTTAGAAGAGTCAGAAGAGGTGTTTCATGGTGAGGCTGGGGAATAGTTCGGTGAAGCCAGGGTATAGTTAGGAGTATTCGTAGAGGAAAAAGCATCCTCAACATTGGAATCAGATAGAATAATAATAGGGTGGGTGGATGTAGACATAATTCTGTAACAACCCAGTGGAAATAACATAAGTTATTTATATTTAATTAATAGTTATGTATCTTGTCGAGTTGATTTTCTACTTCCTTTTGAAACACTTTAAAAGTTTCAAACACTTCATGTCTATGCTTTAACAAGTAAACATAACTATAACGACTAAATTCACCAGTGAAAGTGACGAAGTAGCTTCCTCATTGTCTTGACATGATCTTAAATGGGCCACATACATCAGTGTTTATTAGTCCAAGTAGATCTTTGGCCCTTTCTACTTGATATGTGTAAGATTTTCTTGCCATCTTTCCAGACATACAAGAGATGCATTTTTCAAAAGACCTAAGGTCAATTGAATTAAGAAGTCCATCATGTTGCAACTTTTCAATGCGTTTCTTACTGATGTGTCCAAGACGGCAATGCCACAAGAGAGCAGAGTCCAAGTCTAACTTGGCTCTTTTGTTGCTTACAGCATACTTAAAACTATCATTTGCATAAGAATTAGACAAATCAATTTTAAAAATACCATCCCTCGGGATAGCACTAAAATAAACCATGTTATTCTTAGAAACTTGAATTGTATTAAGCAGTTAACAAAACCATCTTCATAAAAATATGAAACTAAAATTACTCCTCTAGTAATAGAGGGAGCATAATGACAATTATTCAAAACAATCTCTAATCCACTCGGGAGACATAAATGAAAAACGCCAATTGCTTCAACAACTTCACATTAACCATTGCCCATGTACAAGATAAGAGCCCCCGACTTCAGTTTCCTACTTGCCCTTAGACCCTGCATTGTATTACAAATATGTGTACCACAACCAGTGTCATAGATCCATGATCTATTAAGGAAAATATTGAGTTCTATAGTGAAGATACTTGAACTGCTAGCTCCTTGAGGTAGCTTCATGTTCTTCAGCAACTCGGCTAAATTCTGAGGATAGTTCCTCTTCTAGTGACCTGTATCACCGCATTGATAACAGATTAAGTCCTTAGCATGATTTTTCTTTTTTGGTGAAGGGGAAATTATGGGCTTGGGATCATAAGCGTGCTTATTCTTTCCCTTCCTTTGACTTTGACCCATAGCATGAAATCACGGTTTTTGCTTGTTTTTCTTTTTTCTGGACTTTTCCTGCTTAAATTACATGAAGTGCAAGAGCAATTTGTTTAGGCTGAGTTTTCTCATGTAGTTTTAGCATGTCATTCAACTCATAAACCGTCGTCCCCATGCCGTGCATACTGTAATTCTGCATAGTCTGAAGAAGCTCCTGATGTGCTTGCTGGGCAAACAGAGTTTTTAACTCCTGTAACATCTCATAAGCACTAAGGTTTTCCAGATCTAGTTGGATCTCTGGTTCCATAGTCATGAGCATAATTCTAGCAATCTCTTTTGATCATTTAACCCATTCAGCATGAGCTACAAGAGCTATTGGAGCAACTTGCTGACCAGCTTGAGCTGGGACAAGAGCAAGAGGAATTGGCTGCTCTAGGTAATCCAACTTATCCATAATTGATAGTACAATCCTAAGTTGTCTGTACTAGTTGTTGGGAAAAACGACTAAGTGTCGTTTCTGCTGTTAGAGATATTCATTTCTGCTGATGGCATTAAGTTATTCCTGCTGATTATGTTTCTGCTGGTCATGTTCTCGTTTCTGCTGACAAAGATAGAATCTGCTGGTCATGTTTTCGTTTATGCTGACAGAGATAGAATCTGCTGATCTTATTTATAGACATGATTAATGTAATTAAGGAATTATAGTTATCTCATTAATATAGGAATGAGATATATTAGGAAGAGATTGATATTACGCGTTTTTAGGTAGAGATTGATGTATATCTCTTACGCAATTTTAGGAATCTTGTTTAGCAATAGTGAGATTTGCTACTGGGGGGGAACCGTGTTTACTCTTGAGATTAAGCTAGAGGTTAAGATTTGTTTACGTCAATGTTACTAACACTTTACTTTACTCTTTTTACTGTATCTCTGCGTTTTGCCCATCATTGAAGACCAATTATATTCTGGTCAAGAATCAAAAACGATTTATACTGCCCAAACAACTCAACAAATCATGCGTTTTGGCCGTAATGATATTTGGCCTACCCTTGAGATTTGCCTCATTGAGATGTCTATTTTAGATTTGTCAACATTCTTGGTTGAGTAATTGACAATCATTCTTCGATAGAACATGCTACAACACTTGACCATCTTTAATACAAACAAACCTACAAAGGAACTAATATAAACCTAACTCAAGAATCTGGACTTTAATTCGGACTACAAGGACAATTAATCAACAACAACAAATATAATCAACAAAATTTAACATCAACAATTAACTTTTCACGGTTTCATCTTGATTTTGTAAAATCCCGCGAAAGAACTCAATTTCTCCGGAGAGAGTAATCTTTGCATCTCAGTAGCGTGCGATTACCATTGCGCAGCTATGTGAGTAATAGATGATGAATTGACAAATTAAATAATCACCATATGTCAATCGACAAGCTGACATCTCGTTTTTATTTATTTTTATAATAATCCATTTATGATCTTCGATCATTTTTCACTTCATAAATTCAACAATCATTCCATCAAAGTACTACTCTAATTGTAACTCCATAACCGACAGTCCAAATCATAACAACATAATGGCAACTGGTTCAGGATCTTCCACCAATGCTTCAATAGGACGATATGCACAATGGCGTATCACGATTCCTTATGATACATTAACGAGAGACCAAATGTGTGAGGCTATATAAGTGCATTCTTAAAGTCCTTACACTCCAACGATTGTCAAACAACTCCAGTTGTTCCACTGCAACATAGGATACACTAGCAGTTTCCTGTACAAACAACAGTCGAGACGGTTCATAAATATGACTCTTGAGAACAAGAGTCTCATTTTGAATCAAGAAAAAGAAGCGAATTCATTTGATATTGCTGGAAGTTGGAGATGAAGATAAACACAACTATTGATGCATTTCACAACTCAAGAAATGTGGGAAGCAATCGAAAGGCTACAACAGGTGAATCACATCAATATTCAAGATGTCCACGAGACAACTTATTTTGGGAGTTTGGTAATTCACCTCTCACGGATGGAGAAACATTGAGTCTTACTAACACAAGATCTACAAAAGGAAGAATGAAAATATAACAGAAACAATTGAATAGTTTGCAACGAAGCAATCAATGTTTTCATTTTCATCACACTTCCTACCAGAATGGTTAAGATTTTTCACAATTATATGAAGCAACAACACAAGTGTGATGAAGTTTCAAACCATATAGCTCTTTGAAATTCGAAACCATACCAAAAGAGGAAGTTAATGAACTCCATGCTGAAAGTAATGGCCAAGAATGCAAGACCCATTAGCACTTAGTTGCTACTTATGCTCAAACATTTTCAAGATCCCTTATTACCAAACATCAAAAACCTCACAAATCAAATGCACCAACAACAAAAAAGCTTCACTTTTCCAACCAGATCACAAGCAACTACAAGATACAACATGCAGAAAGAGAAGCCAAACCAATCACACCACCATCTGAAGTCCAGCTTGTTTGAAGAAGACAGTGTGATCTTGCACAAGCTCTGAAGGATAAAGAACATATGCAAAAAAATCTGACCCTCATTGCAAAGTACTTCAAGAAACTCTACAAACCTACCAACAAACAACCTTGAGTAACTCGCTCAAAAAACTCTCATAAACAAGAATGTGATACTACTCAAAGGTACAACAATGACAATCATTACTGGAAAGTTTGTGAATCAGAGGCAATAAATGTATTGGGGGCTAGGGAAACTATAGGTGGTCCATAGTGCAATAGTCCTGGGATACAGTGATATAAAACTGGCAAGAAATTTGGTCATTATGCAAGGTAGTTGCAGAAAGACCAAAACAGGTTAACAGACACCACGTATCACAAAGGAAAAGATGAGCTGTGTAAACAACTGAGAAAGGTGTTCCAAACTTCACGCATACAATCAGACTGGCTACAACACGGATGAAGAGATTGATGAACAAGAGTTGGAAGCACATTCCGTTGACATGCAAAGTAATCAGGAGGTTCCTAATGCAGACTCAGCACAGACGCTGTAGTCATTGGAACAAGGTACAATAAGATACATGACGATAATGTGTTTGCCAAGTGACAATAGCACATTTTGACGCAATCTGAAGCCATTACTTAACACATAGCGATTGTAACGGTTGATGTAATGTCCACTCCTAACTCACCAGATATGTGCGATATGATATTCAGGATGACCAAAATGATTGTTAGAATGTGATGATAAGCGTGTGTTCACTTGCTAATATTAATTGCTAATTTAAAAGCTTGGATGTCGATGAAAATAAAAAATTCAAAAGCGAATATAAAGAAAGCCCATGCAACATTGACTTAAGAGTTTAACTGAGTGCAAATCTATTCCTTGTGGAAACTATTAGAAACTCAAAGGGGAATCTAATAGTATCAATATTTGCATAGTTGCACTTAAAATAAACAGACTGGCGTTTGAGAGGTTCAAAGGCCATTAATGATCGAGAGTTGACTATGACAAACTTGAACGAAGGTAAAAAAGAACTCTAGGACAATAAGCTCAAAAAGAAATTGACATAAAAAGAAAGTTTAAAAAGTTAAAGCCCTATGAAAACTTCAGTTGTCAACGAGAAACATGATGAGGTAAGTGAAACATAGTCTTTTAAACCAAGTCACATAACGAATGTCATGTATCAAGGAAGACCAAAGGTCATAACGGATTTTGTAAAGCTTAATTAAGAAAAAGAAATTGACAAATGATATCAAAGACAACCAAGTTAAAGTTGTTTAAGAATGAAATTGTTTACAAACGAAGTCAATCAATCCAGACCATTCATATGTTAGCACCCAAATGCCCAACATTTAATGGAAGACCTACCTTTTGCAAATCCTATGTACCTCAAAAAGGCTCAAAATGAATACCAAGTTTTTATGCCTAACTCAACATGACCAATCTGATCCTGCAAACAGACTCGTCCCCGATCAGGAAGAGACTCTGACTCTTGAGAACGAGAGTCGATCAAAATTGAATAAAGACTTAGTGAAACCTTATGACTACACAAAGTTAAATAGTTCATAAAGAATATTTTTTAAAAACCCCGCAGACTCATCATTATGAAAATTCCAGTTCGCCAAAGGCAAATGAAAATAAGAAAGAAAATGTGGAGAAAATCATTTGTGAAAACAAAACAAATATTATTCAAAAACATAGCTTCTTACCAGTTCTAAAATTTAATAGCAAAAGTAGACAAACATATAAATGTCATGACGAATAATATTAATCAACTAAAGAAATTGTCGATCAATGCATGTGTAAAACATCAACACGAACCTTTCTTATCTCCGTAACCCAACAGCTCACATATATGGAAATCCTAGTTTAAGACAATGTATGAAGCCCCCTTTGAGCCCTTAAGACTCAGAATGGTGTTATGCATTTGTACATGAACTTAAGCAAGAAATGCTGCAGATTTTAAGTAACGTTGACTCTCTTAAAGATGAACTGTGAGAACTTGAAATCGTGATAATGTAGAATTTCCAACATGTATGATATGCTTTTGCAATTATGTGTGTCCCTAAAGATGTTTATGTGTTTCTTATTGTAAGCTTCATCTGATTGAGATGAGATCACTGAATAACAGATGCATATATCCTTCATAAAGATAAGGGAACTGTGGAAAACTGTTATTGGCACAAAAGCTTTCTGAACAATCCTGAATTTGTAAGTAAAGAGATTTACACTAGCGTTTAACGGAGTTTTGTTTAAATTAGAAAAACAACTGCATTTCTCTTGAAATCGCTTTACAAGAATGTCAAGAACAACTGAAAAATGACACAGTTTGCAAAGAAAAGGCATCAAATGTATTTCGAAAGGAACGTGAACAATATTTTGAAATACAAGATTTGAAAGCTCAACTGCAAGACAAGAACATTGCAATAAGTGAGTTTTAAAGAACACCAATGAAAAATGCAAAGGAAAATTCTGTAACACTAAGTTTGATAAACCATCTTGTTGTTCGAGCATCCAAATGCCTCCAAAAAGGATTCCAAAAACCATCAGGTTTTAGGAAAACCGGCTTCCTTTTAAGACTCTCTTGAGAGAAATTATATACAAAAAAAATATCGGTTTAAAAACTAATGAGTTAGATGGTTTTATCAAAACCATCACTCCACAGATTTCCCTCAAACATCAAACGCAAGCTGTAAGAAACACAAATGTGATTAAACCAGGCATGTATCGAATTGCAAGTAGTACCACACAAACTAGAGCACCACAGTTGAATCAGACTTCTAGGAATACTAATCCTCGCGAATCAACACTCTACAGGAAGTATCTTACAAAACAAATATTAGCAACACACAGTCTAGGAGCTATCAAATGAAGATAAAGTCCGAGTCAAACACTAGTCATGAGAAGTTAAAGAAGACTAAAGTATAAGAACACCCTAGGATTTCTAGTATATCTAATCAATACAAAGTCTGTAACTGCGTGAAATGACATTTAAATTCCATAACTACGAATGTTAAATTGATGTTTTGTGCTACTTGTGTAAAATGTTTTTTGGTTTAATGCATCATGATGCATGTGTTCTAAGTTTTTGAAAGACGTTAATTCTAGCACAAGAACCTAAAGGTATTTATGCCATTATTAACTAGCAACCCCAAAAGTCAAGCGAACAAATCTTTTGCAGAACACCCCTTTAATAAAACATTGCATCAGAATCCACATCACAAATTCCAAAGAGATAACTAAGGATGTTTGTATAAGAAGACTAGTAAGGAGTGGAAATGGTGGAAAGCACAACAATGCCCATACATCATATACATAGTTCCAAAGACAAAAAGGAAAAGGGTACCTAAATTAGGAACGAAATGTGACTAAGAAGTTAAGTTATCCATAGATAATGTATCCTAGGATAACTAATGTCTTAAAACTCATCAAACACATTAGGATCCAATTTGTCATGTATTCCATCGTCCTCTATTGCTCTTACAATTGTACAACTTCATCCTATTCATTGTTTGAACTCTGGAGTGCACAAAGCACATGAACGGGCAATCTATATTCTGCTTGTTGGCAATTATTGTTGAAAAAATACTTTGGATACAGTTCGTGTTTGGCAAATGAATCAATTTGCTCCAATTTCTTTGTTATGGAGTATTTATTTTTTAAGGAAATATCGAATGATCAAAAGGTTTTGCTTACGGTCGAAGGGAGTCTCATCACAATCTTTTTTTTTTTGTTGGTCAATTCAGTGAAGCGAATTTGGAGGTTGCATATCGGAAATCTAACGTTGTGTTTTGTAGAAGATCTTCAGGGAAACGACTTACTAACCGGTAATCATGGAACTGATCTCTATATAATTTTCTCTTCAATGAAACAACTTATCAACTCTAAAACTGTCTCATGGGCTAAAGCATCACCAACACAGGCGAGGTGATGGAATCGAAGACTTTCCTCATCTCAACTTCGACCTAGCATCAACTTGCTTTCAAAGAAAGAATTTTGTGATTGGTTTACCCAAAACTGAAGTATGTCAAGTGATCAACTAAGTGTTTCCTCTTGTGAAGTGAGTAAAGCTAGCAAAAACTGAGAGTTCATATCAAGTCAAAGACTTGTTTCCAGTTCAAAAGGACTGTTAAAATTTGCTTCATATTGACCAATGAGGCCCAATGGGGGTTGCAAGCATAAATGGGAAGAAAATAATATTCCTGGTAAAAGTCGAGTGACTACTCCCGATAACTTAGTACTCTCTTTCTCTACATTCCCAAAGATTAAACAACCAGAAGTTTTTTAAAAGACTTTCTCACGATGATCCAAAGAAATCTTCAAGCCTCAGTAATTTCTGTTCGCACTGACAGAGGCACTGAGTTCTTAAACAAGACACTTAATGCATTCTTTAAAGAAGAAGGAATTGAGCATCAAACTTCTACTCCTCGAACACCTGAACAGAACGGCGTTGTCGAAAGACGAAACCGCACTCTCGTTGAGGCTGCTCGAACGATGCTTTCGGCTTCTAAACTTCCTTTATTCTTTTGGGCTGAAGCAATTGCAACCGCATGCTATACTCAAAACAGATCAATCATCATCCCAACTCATGAGAAAATGGCATATCACATCATTAATGACAGAAAACCCTCAATTAAACACCTTCACATCTTTGGTTGCACTTGTTACCTAACCAGAGATGGTGAGAACTTGGATAAGATGAAAGAAAAAGGGGATCCGTGCATTTTGGTGGGATACTCCACTCAGTCAAAGGGATATCGTGTCTACAACAAGAGAACAAGGTTGATAGTTGAATCCATCCATCTCAGATTTGATGAGATCAAAGAGATGTCTGAGACGTCTGTTGCTAATGACACTTCAGGCCTCGTTCCCCAACGACAAAAGGCGTCAGATTATGACAACCCTGACCCCGCACCAGAACTACAAAATGTTTCTCCTTTAGCAGATACAACAGTTCCATCACAACAGGAGTTGGATCTTCTTTTCGGTCCTTTGTACGATGAATTTTTCAATGATGGTACTTCTCGTGTCAACAAGTCTTCTTCTCCCACCGACAATTCTATTCAAAAAGACACACTACCTTCAACGAATACTCAACCTACATCAGAACTGACAGCTCCAACAAATGTTTATGCTGAGTAAAACAACGATAATCAAGCAAAATTTACCAATACTTTATGTACACCGGTACTAGAAAATGTTGAGTCTTCCTCACACAATATTGGTACTTCAAATATGCATACCTTCAATCAACCTTAAGATTCCAAATACCGAAGGACAAAAGATCACCCGTTAACTCAAGTTCGTGGCAATCCATCCAAGCCAGTTCAAACAAGACGACAACTTGCAATAGATCTTGAAATGTGTATGTTCGCACTCACCGTGAGTATTGTTGAACCAAAAAACATTAAGGAGGCAATGGCTGATTCTGCATGGATAGAAGCAATGCAGGAAGAACTTCATCAGTTTGACAGACTACAAGTCTAGGAACTCGTTGACAAACCTTTTGGCAAGAACGTAATCAAGCTAAAGTGGTTATGGAAAAACAAAAAGGATGAAGACCAAACTGTCATTCACAACAAAGCACGACTTGTAGCAAACGGTTATGCTCAGGAAGAGGGTATTGATTTTGAAGAATCATTTGCTCTAGTTGCTCGCTTGGAGGCTGTCAGGATTTTTGTCGCATATGCAGCACACAAGTCTTTTCTAATTTATCAGATGGACGTGAAAATGCCATTTCTTAATGGGCCATTTAAGGAAGAGGTTTATGTTGCACAACCAGACGGATTCGTTGATCCTGATCATCCAGAAAAATTTTACCATCTAAGGAAAACTTTATATGGATTAAAACAAGCTCTGAGAGCCTGGTATGATGAACTCTCAAAATTCCTGATTTCCAAAGGTTTTACTAAAGGTATCATTGACCCGACCCTATTCATGATAAAATACGGGGAGGACATTCTACTTGTGCAAATTTACGTTGATGACATTACTTTTGGTTCTACAAACCCAAAATTTTCTAAACGATTTGAAAAATTAATGCACGATAGATTTGAGATGTCCTTAAAGGGGGAAATGAAATTCTTTTTAGGACTTCAGATCCACCAATCCCCACGAGGTATTTTAATCAATCAGGCCAAGTACACTTTAGAGATTCTTAAAAAACATGGTAAGAAAAAAGGACAAAGCATTGGTACACCAATGGCTACGAAACCTAAATTAGATGTAGACATGAGTGGTGAACCCATAGACCAAACTGACTACCATAGTAAAATCGGGTCACTCATGTATCTGACATCTAGTAGACCAGACATAGTGCAAGCTGTATGTTATTGTGCAAGATATCAAGCAAGACCGACTGAAAAACACCTCAAAGAGGTTAAAAGGATCTTTCGATACTTAAGAGGTACCATTCACATGGGACTCTGGTATCCGAAGGGTTCTGGCTTTGAACTAACAGCTTTTTTAGATGCCGATCATGCCAGTTGCGTTGATACTCGCAAAAGCACTTCTGGAGGAATACAATTCCTAGGTGATAAATTAGTCAGCTGGATGTCAAAGAAGCAAGACTGTACTGCAATGTCATCCGCAGAGGCTGAATACGTGGCGTTATCTGCAAGTTGTGCTCAAGTAATGTGGATGAGGACACAACTTCAAGATTATGGCTTCAACTACAACAAAATACCATTGTATTGTGACTCTCAGTCAGCCATAGCAATCTCATGCAACCCCGTGCAGCACTCCCGTACCAAGCACATCCATACTCGGTATCATTTCATCAAAGAACAGGTTGAAAATGGTATAATTGAACTATACTTTGTCAGAACTGAATACCAATTGGCTGACATGTTTACTAAAGCCCTTCCTGAAGAAAGGTTTCAGTATCTCGTCAGACAAATTGGTATGAGATGTTTGACTCCAGCAGAACTGGAGGTTCTGACAAAAGAATCTGCTTGATACTTCATCAAACATCAACATGTACATATTTTTGAAAAAAGAAAATACAAAATCAAAAAATCAGAAAATGTTTCAAAAAATATTCTTCTCGACATGTCTCTTGGAATCGATAACATTTACGTACCTAGAAATGTTGATTAACATCGACACGGGCGTGTAAATGAAGTTCGAACAGGAGTTTCAAATGTTTTCAAAACATGTCATTTCTAATTTTTCTTGATGACTTGTAATCACTCTCAGATTGCAACTCGGACCCGAACGACAAAGGAGAGTGTACGCATAAGTGCGCTTATCCTTAGCGTTAGAAGAGAAGTCTTCTAACATTTGGTTTTTCAAAAAGTTGAACACAATTTTTCAAGAATTTCTCAATGACAATTCAAAATCTTTCAAAATTGTGTGTTCAACACTCCAGTCCTCATATTGTTTTTCAAGACAATTATTCTACATTTGGTGTCATTTTTTAAATGAGTCAAAGTTTGAGGGGGAGTTTTTCTGAAAAACAATGTTTTAATGATTGTTGGATACATCATAACATGACAATTCTTATGTATTCAACACATTCAAAACGTCTTAATAACATCTACGGAATAATAATGACTATTAAATAGATTGATTGTTATAAGATGATTAGGTGGTTGAGCACAATTTTTCAAGAATTCTTCGATGACAATTAATAATCTTTCAAAATTGTGTGCTCAACAATGCTAACCCTCAATTTTATATTCATTTTACAACTTGGTATCATTGTTTTTGGTGTCAAACATATGTAAAATCGAGGGGGAGCAAGTTAATGTTCCATGTAATTCATGCTAAATAAAAGTTTTCCCCATGGTATTTCAAGACAAATTTTAATCACAAAGTATTTCAAAAACTAAGTGAATTAGTATTTAAAATAAGGGGAGAAATGTATTTAAAATGTGATCTTGAAAATAATAAGTGATCTTATTGACTCAAAGTGCTTAATACTCTTCGGAAAAGGTTTTATGGTTACGATCTCATACCCTACAACATCTTATTTCACGACGATTCTGAAGTCATAAGGTGGTAAGGTTAGGAATTAGTCCTATGATCCAACCAGAACCGGAGGGATCTACCCAAGGACATCCCATAGTTAGAAATAGCAGTCCTTAGGTATGATTGGAGATGAATGTGTATAAGGGAAGAATGCCGACTAAGATTGAGCTAACATTGGAACAATCACAACAAGGTGTTAGTAATGACGTCTTGGTAAGCATTGAAGGGGTTGAAGAATGAAAAAGAAATGTATGGATAAAGGGTGAAAAGAAAGAAGCCCTCCCTACACCTTAGGAAAGGAAACGGGGGGTCAATACATAATCTATTGGTTTTCACAAAGATGAATTCTGATATTGAAGTCGACATCATGGACCCAGTGATGCAATGCACAACCCTCCCCAGCCATTCGGGTTTCTCTCAACAGAAACTTGTCTCATTTGTCACGGAGATACACACGACTTCTATTGACTTTCTCACTCCGAGTTAGTTGATATTGAATAGGTAGCAGTCTGCTCCAGCCTCTGAGTACTAAAACCAAACGCAACTAATCGGAGTTAGAGCAAATGATCAAAAATATAAATCTCATATAGGACACATTCCATTACAAACACTTGTTGAACACCAATAAGTTCACATGTTGTTAACAAGAGTCCTACGCATTATCCTTGTGATTTTGCCAAAACATCTGAGTGATTGGTATGTGCTTAATTACACATACCTTTTACCTATAAAAACGTGCCTATAAAAATGACCCAAATATACCTAAAATTACATTTTGTATTTTGTGTTTTTTGATGTATGATTGTTCATGTAACGGGTTTAACTAAAAGACAAAAATTAAGTCAAAAGGAACAAAATCGAGTAGTACTGGAATGAATAAGAGCATGAAAGTCAATGTCAACCAGTCAAAAAAGTCAAAGTCAACAAGTGTCAAACAAGTTAAAGACATAGCGAATTCGAAGAAATCTTTTAAATGGGCCAACCTGTACCCATTTAATGGGCCAGGTCAGCCCAGTAAGCTTTTTCTATAAATCATTTTATAAGGGTTAACAAGTACCAAAACTACCCTTAAATTCCCATGATATCCATACCGACCCAATTCATTTAACTTAAGCCCAAATACACATAAAACCCCCCACTCGTAACCCCCTTTATCCTATACAACCCAAAGTATTTTACACCGTTAGTCCTTAAGGGGGGGGGAAGCGATAACTATTGTTTGTCCTTACTACCCTAATCCTTCATTAACCTCGTTAACCCCTGTTTAACCCAAATCAACCTTTCCTGCCTTTTCTACTATTCATCATCTCTATCATTTTCACCTCGACCACTGCACCCCATAGACAAAACCATCACTCTCACCTTCAACCCCACCCCATAAACTGCCAATTCCACCTTGGCAATCCTCTATTTTGTGATTCGTTGATAAGACATGGACTAAATCAAAGCTAGATGTCTACTACTTGGTGACCAAGAAAATTAGATGGCTATGATGAAGACTTGAAGTCACTCACACAAGAAACACACCCTCTTAACTCACTCACAGAAGAAGCACAAGCATTGAAGACCCAAGACATTGGTTTTTCTATATATATAGGACCTTTGTAAGCCCTTGAGGCATCGAGTTTTTAGTTTTTCAGCTTATATTAAGTCTTTTTAGCTTATTGTACTTTTTCTAAAAGCCTTGTACTGTTTTTCTTAAGTTAATGAAATTTAAGTTTTTATGTTAAAATCTTGTTTTTATGTTAATGCACTTTATGTTTTAAAAATGTTTTATAAGCTCTCTTAAGCTGTTTTACTTTTAACTTAGTTGTTTACTAGGCATTATAAGCTTGTCCTGGCTTATAGTGTTTTTAAGTCCTTTTGTCCTCAAAAAATCACTCATAAGCTATTTTGGAAGATAAACAAAAAAGAGAAGGGCTTATAGGTTTTTACTAGCTTGTTTTAAACAAGCTAGAGCTTGTAGACAAAGCTCTTAAGAGCTTATTTGCCCTTGTTTAGAGCAAAGGGCAAGGTACTCTCTTTTTTATTTTTTGCTTATTTCACTGTTTGCTTATTTATTGCTTATTACTGCTTAATATTGCTTATTATTGTTGTTTATAGATTATTTGTCATGTTTAGTGCTTATGTGTATTTGCTTAAGTTTTTGATTAAAATTTTCTTTTTATAGCATCTTAAATGCATAATCTAGTTTGCTTATTTAACTGCTTATTTTTTGTGTTCTAATTGCTTTATTGTGCTTATCTTACTTTGTACTTAACATGTTTTGAGTTTTTGCAAGTTTTCTAAGTCTTTCTCAAACTTAAAATGGTTTTTCATTTTCTTAAGGGGTGTTTCGCACTAGCAGTATTAACATGAGTTAATATTGCTAGGTGTCTTTTGACCTTTAAGCCAACTTTGAAAAGCTTAAATTAAGCTTTTAAGTCAGCTTAGATAAATCTATAAAGTTTAAAACTCTTTTTCAAGGTTTTTAGTAATCATGGTTTAAACCTGTGGGATTTGAGTTTTATATTTTAGCTTATTTGCTTAGGTTTTGATTAGGTGCTTATAATTGTTGTTTTCATGCTTGTTTATGCTTAAGAAGGCAGTAGAATTTGGTTGGTTAAGTGTTATTGTCAAATTGTAGTTTTGGACTTAAAACTGTCAAAGTGTTTGCAAAAGTTTTAAAGCTTAAACAGTCATCTTTAATCTCAAATTTAGATAAGCTAAAGTTAGTTTTAGACTTTGAAATTGATAGCACAAGCTCATTGTGCTATAAGCTCAATAGGTTTGAGCTTGGTTTGGACTTTGAAACTCTTCTGGTAGCTTATTTTGAGTCTGCATTTTTGCTTTTGTCTTTGTAAAAGTTGAAAAAAAACTCAGCATCTACTGAGTGTAATCAGCTTTTTCATAAGCCTTTTTCATAGCTTATTTGTTTTTCAAAATGTGTAAACTTTGCTTTTTCTTATAGCTTATAGTACCATCTTTATCTGTTTTTAGCTTTTAGACCCATAAGGATAGCTTAAGTAGCTTAAATTTTAGCTTAAATAGTGCCTTGTAGGGTGTTTTAGTAGTTTTTGGCCAATTTTGCTTATTTGCTTTTCTGAGCTTATTGGCTTATTGGATTTGCTTTATTTATGTTTAGTCCTGCTTATTAGGTTAGTTTTAGGCCCTTTTAGCTTAATTGGCTTAGGTTTGAGCTTATTAAAGCTTATTAGCATAAGTAGTCTAAGGCTTTTAGTTTTCTTTTAAGTTAAAACTGTCTTAATGTTTTTTAAAGCTTTCCCAGCTTATTTGTTAGCTTATTTTTTATTCTTAGTGCTTATTAGGATTAGACTTAAGCCTGTTTCTAGATTATGTATTTAACCTTAGCTTTTTTAGCTTTAAAAGGCCAAACATTTTAGCATTTTTAGCCCTCCTTTTTAGCTTTTAAGTTAATCGGTCACTTTTTAAAGCTTATTTCATTGCTTATTCTAAGTTTTTTAGAAAATGACTTTTTGTTTAAAGTTGCTTAAAAAGCTTATTAGAGCTTTTTTTATATAGATTTTTAAAAAAAAAAAATAGTTTGGGTGTTTTTGGGTTTCGGCACCTTAGTTTCGAATCCCGGGTAACTTTTCCTTAATATCCCAAACGTTTTAACACACACCACACAACCAACTCGCCCTTGGGTCTTTTCTGGTTATACCTTGCAAAATTTATTATTTACCACCTTATTACCAGTTTTAGCTTTAAGCCCTTATTTGCTTATTTACGGCTTATTGCGATAAGTTGTTGGCCTCATTTTAATTTTCCTAGGATTATAACTGTTAAAAGTACTTTTCATAATTTTTTCAAATTTGTTATAATTAGTTTAGTATTTTTAATATTTAATTTAGATAAAAACTATTTTTAATCCATAATAAATTAAATAAAAGTCAAAAAAATTTAATTCTTTTTTTTAAAATTTTTATTAATCATTTAGGATTGTTAAAAAAATTAAATTTGCATTTTTAGGGTTATATTTATAGAATTTAGGTTTTTAAAGAACGAGATTTGAATCCCGTTATCGTTTTTCGTGTTTTAGCTTTAATTGCTTTCGTTTTAGGCTTGCCTTTACTTGTTTTTGCACTTTATTTATAGAAATAAAATCCAAATCAAATATTGACCATTCGATTTTCAATTCACGCCTCGTCGGGAAACGACCCGGGAAGGTTTTTTGGATTTTACTTTGGTCAAAAGTAATTTTCCTTCTAGAAGCCTTACGGAATACTTACTACTCTCTCTTCTTAATTGATATTTTGGTTATATATTATATATATGTATTAAGCAATTATTACTATATATATATATATAGTTAAAATTAAGAACCAGTGATACTTAAGGTATTCACAGTGAAGATGGAAATCCTGCTTGAGCCAACATCAAACAAGCTCTTGGTACGGCTGTATTGCGCGTTTCCTATATGAATCATACTTGTGTCAAATGAAAGAATCGATGGTGATGATTCTTTGTGAATCAAACATGTTCGGTAAATAAATTGCGACCTTAATCTGAACGATATTAACTATCTGATTCACTCTTACCCGTAGTTGTCTGCTTTGTTTGAGACGGCTCCGGTATTGCGAACAAGCA
The DNA here is from genome assembly GCA_026074375.1 of Tanacetum coccineum. Classification (NCBI taxonomy): domain Eukaryota; kingdom Viridiplantae; phylum Streptophyta; class Magnoliopsida; order Asterales; family Asteraceae; genus Tanacetum; species Tanacetum coccineum. Next base: position 12,389 of record BQNB010049132.1, on the reverse strand, counting down.
TTGTGTCGGTGAATCCAATGCTACGCCGTTAGAGGTTCTTACACTTTGAGCTGGTAAGGAACACCTGTCAAGGTGGTTCTTCTAAATTAAACCTACCTGATCTCAGGTACAGTATTTATACTGTAAAACGATCCTCACGGAAACCGAAGGTCTAACCAAATCCGATACGGAATGACAAAGCCATAGTCGGTTCCACACGCTTTATTGCTACTATTTTATTTCAGGATTCAATATAAAGATGGGGAGATGGAGAATGCCTCATTTCCGCTGAAGTCGGATTCCATTACCACCAATGCCACATGCTCAAATTACAAAGACATCCTATAAGATATGAGATTCTCAAGATATCAAAGAAAGCTCAAGAATTAAAAGACACGATGAAGTGATAAATAAGTGTTTTTGATCAAAATATGTTTTAATTTTCTAAAAATAAATTTTCCCGGTATACTGTGTAAATATGAAATGTTGCAAAAAAAAACAAATGAAAAACAAAATGAAAATGATGTAAAAAATATAATAATGTTGCTAGTATAGTTGCTTAATAAATAAAGGGAAAATGTCTTTTTCTAAAATTTAAACATTCTTTTGAACTTAAACTTGTTAATCCCTACAAAATTTTGAAACCGAACGTTTGTTAATTCTGATCAGTATTCTCTGTGGGGTGTTAAAAGCCTGGGCACTTGACTGATGAGGCCGGGAGGTTCCGAGAAGAAAGTCACTCTAAAGGAATTAACTTACCTGCAATGTCTTGATTTTGGAGGAATTAGCTTGCTTTGAGTTATAAACTTACTAAGTTTTACGGAAAATTTTTAGTAAAGGGTTCAAAAGCCGGAGAGTCTCGACAAATTATTCTCTGTGGGGTGTCAAAAGCCCGGTCACTTAGCTGAAGAGGTTGGGATGTGCCGAGAAGAAATGTTGCTACATGGGACAATCTCACCTTTGAATTCATATAACTAAAAGTGGAACGTGAGACTTAGAAAGGTTATAGCTATCTAAAAACGTGGGTTGGGTGGTCAAAATTCAAACTGAGCACACACACTTTAATATATAATATCTGTCGGGAGGAGAAGTTTTACACAAATTGCAAATATGAGTAGCGTTAGCATCCCAACTTGTAATTAACAATGATTTCATTTTTAAGCTTAGTTTGGGAATAAGTGAAAAATCAAGGACGATGAATTTACCTTTCTAGGGCACCTTAGGATTGAGGTGTTTCTTATTCAGTGATCCTAAATGTTATGATCAATAATGAAAGTCAAGCATGTTGTGCATAATGAAAAGTAAGAAAAATATGTGTGCAAGAAAGAAAATGGTAAACGGGGAGTGTTTAAAAAACTAGTAATTTCTTAATCCCTTTTAATTTTACACTTTTCTACTTTTCAATGTATTTAATTTAAAGGGGTTGAAATTTTTGGTTTTTTAAACATGGATTTATTTCATTGCGTGAGGACTGATAACGCCCAAATTATACATGTTTTCTATGGCGTTATTTATATATATTTGATCATTTCTTGTGAACTTTTGATACTTATTTAAGCTTAAATTGCTTATAGGTTCACTTGAAGACTCTAAAGACCCAAGCTCAAGAATCTATACACTTTGGGAGGCAAATACAAGAAAAGAAAGATTTCTAGCCAATATTCAAGAAGTCCGTTGCACTTGTTACATTGTGCGTCACACTTTCCTCTAAAGTTCAAACACCGCCGCACTTACAACATTGCGCGTCACATATTTTCCCAAATATTAAAGAATTAAAGTCCATTAAATGCACCTGCATTAACTCCTCAAAACCGCCACACTTATTTGTAAGTGCGCCGCACTTCCAGTAAAAGTCATTAAATGCTATCGCATTAACTCACAAAGTCCGCCGCACTTATTTGTAAGTGCGCCGCACTTTGGCCTCGAAAAAGCCTATAAATACATTCTCAAACCATTCCATATGAGACAACATCCAACACAAATAATCCCACTTAGTGTGGAACCTTTAAGAGGGTTATTTTTTAGGCTAAAAGCCTGCAAAACCTCTCCTCCATCACCACCGTCACCACCATCGACCGCCACCATTATAATCAAAGTTATTAAAGAAGTTGGATAGTCTTGGTTGATGTTCATCATTGTTCTTAGGTTTTGATCCATCAAAGAGGCATAGTTTTATTGTTATTTCGAATCTATAAGCAATTGTGATGGAATTGTTCATAGTTTCCGGATTTTACTTTGAATATAATAAAGTGTTCTTAGGAAATTCGTGTGAAATCACTATACTTTGCTCTTGGAATTGGTATGAATCTTGTTACTCTTTTGAATATAATCTTTGTTGAATCCATGAAGACAACTTAAACCAAATAATCAAATTTACTTCATGGTAGCTCTTAAAAATTTTACTTTTTAAGGTGAGCCGTATTTCGTAAATGACACAAATGGTAAGTTTTTAAATCTTTGATTCGAGTTGAGAACTTGCTAATGGATAATACCTCAATTAAATGTATTATTTGTTGGTGTTCTTTTACCAACTTTGTTTATTTTATTTTTTTATTTTGGACAATTTTTATATTTTTGATTTTTATTTTTATTTATTTTTATATGATAATTATACTAAAAGAAAAGAAAAATATTTTTTACTTTTTATATTTTATAATATTTTTATTTTTTAAATTTTTTAACAAAAACAAAACTTTCAAAAATGAAAGGGTCTTCAAATTACGATCAACAAACTTCAAACGAGAGAATCTTAATCACAAATCCCCGGCAACGGCGCCAAAAATTGATTCGTAGTAAACCAACACACGTAATAATAAAATATATAATATGATGGAAAATTACCAAATTACCCTTGAGGACAAAGGTAAAAAGGAAAATCTTCACAAATATATATAATATAATACGTATATAAACCGGGAAGTATGATTCCCGGGTCGTTTCCCCAACGATTTGTGAAATTGAAACCACGTTTGTTGTTCGGACAATGATTTGAATTAGAAACAAAGATTGATTTGATTATCTACTTCTACTAATTAAAAATAAGCAAATTATAACAATTAAGCACAAAAACAAATAACGGGAAATTAAACTTTAACTAAAAACGCAAAACGGGAACCCTAAATATCAATTAAAAAACCTAATTTTTCAAAATTAAACCTAAAATGAATTTTTCTTTTTAAATAGACTCTAATTGATTAAAAAAGTAAGTTTAAAGAAAACTAGAACAAAAACGGATTTGAAATGAGCTTTAAAACACGAAAAATAAGAACAGGAATTAATCTCGTTCTTTAAAAATCGAAATTTTGCAAATTAAACCCTACAAAAGCAAAAATAATTTTCCTATAAACTTTATGATAAAATAAAATTTTCTAAAAAAGATTTATATATTTTTGATTATTTTTCTATTTTTTATGAATTTTTTGAAGTTTTTAATAAAAATAAATGTTTAAAAATACTAAACTATCTATAAAAATTCTAGAAAAAAATACATAAAATAGCTTCTTAAATAGTGTAGATGTATAACGAAAAAGACCCCAGGGCGCAGTGGTAGTGAGTGTGTGGTGTGTGTTGTAAAAGGGGTTGAGGGTGTTGAGGTCGGGGGTTCGAGTCTTGCTCACCCCCGATTTTCACCTTCCCCTTTTATTTTTATTTTTAAAAACTTATAAAAGCAAAGTTTTAGAAAAGCTAAAAATAAGCACTTTTAATAAAAGAAATTTTTTATGAAAAGCCCTAAATAAGCTGTTTTACAGCTTAAAACTTGACAGAAACTCTTAACTCATATTTTTTTGTATTTTTTCTTAAACCAAATAAGCTAAAAGACCACAATAAGCTTAGGCAAGGACTAACTAAGCTAATACTAACCTAAGATAACCTGATAAGCAGGTTTAGAAAGAAATAAGCAATAGAAAACAAATTAAGCATTGAAAATCCAAATGTTATAAAAACTACAAACCAAACAGTCCCTAAGCAGACTTTTAAGCTTCTATTTAAGCTAGCAAATAAACTTTTTAAGAAGTGAAACTTGGTTTTTCTAAAAAACTAGCTTAAAGACTTCTTAAAAAAACTTTTTGCAAAGACTTTGGAAAACTATAGCTTATTGAAAAAGCTTAACTAAACAGACAGTTTACTCAGCTTATGCTGAGTTTGGTTTGGAAAAATGAAAAGACAAAATGCTTATTTAAAAGCTTAAAACAGATGACAAATTAGGCTAAATTTTGAAAACTAAATCTAAACTAATGAAATATGACCTAAAAGCTACGTATAATATGAAAATCAAAAACTAAATGCTATTTTAACCCTACTGAAAATGAAGCTAGAAATTGTACTTAAGCTGTCTTCCTAATCTGATGCAGTTGGTAAAATGGGTTAAACCTAAATGTAGGTGACCTTAAGGGTCAATCCTGCTTTGTACACTCCAAATATTGATTTTACGTTTTAAAAATACCAAAACAAGCACAACATTAAACATTTTAATACAGCTAGAACAATAATAAGATAAGAAGCTTATGAACTGAGCTCTTATGAACTCAGTTATAAGTTTTACTCAAAAAACTTATGAAAACCTTTGATTATAAATCTTTTTAATGCTTGTAAATCCTACATTTATATGCTTAAATTTTGAGTTTGAAAGTGAATCAAAGGTTTTCAATCTGGTTTTGACAGCACTAACTCTTGTTAGTGCTGTCTTGAAAACCCAAACACCCTTTAGTTCCTTTAATATCTATTTTAAGCTACTGTAATTTTGAGATTTAAAGATTCAGAAATTCAAATACCGGATATTAAATAGCTTTAAAACAGGGTCTAATGAAAATCTTTTTTCATAATTAAAATAAGCGCTAGAGGTAACAATAAGCTAATAAACTATGTACTTATTTTTGGAGTTTTTTTAATGTCTAATAACAAATATAACTTGATACCAGATTTAAAACTAAGAAAATGACACAATAAGCTATTTAAAACTATAAATAAGCAATAATAAGATAATCTAAGAGGACATTGAACAGAATAAGCAGAAAGAAATAAACAAAAAATAAAATAAGCTTTTAAAAGAAAGAAAAAAAGAAAGAGTACACCTTTGCCTTTGCTCTAAAGACAAGGGTTGGAATGCTCAAAAGAGCTTATATCAAAGCTCCAGCATATTCATAGATAAGATGGGTAAAGGTCAAATAGCCATCCATTTCTGGCTTATCATCAAAAAATTAATCATTCCATAAAGCAAGGGTAATTTATAAGGTAGGATGTTAGAGAAAAGCTTATACGCTTTTGAAAAGCTTTATATAAGAAAATAGGAGTATAAGAGAGCTTATTGAGCTTATTTAATCAAATTGATAAAACACTTGAATCAAAATGGACATAATTAAGAGACAGAATTGTACAAAGTAAATTATATTTCATTAAATTTTAAAAGGTACATTGCTTTTAACGTATAAAGTGACATGAAAATTTTAAGACATGGAAAAGTAAAATAAGCATGAAAATAAGCTACATATACTACCATACTCCTACTCCTCGTGGATCTTGTGAGTGAAGCCCTTGCTTGTTTTATAGGTGAATGGGAGATGCTTCTAGGCCCAGAGTCTGTTGATACTTCCCATCATTCCCTGCCAATTCAATTCTTCCGATCATTTGGACTCTTTAATTAACACCGTTAGATCAATTTGAGCTCACACGGATTGCCAATGTGGCAATCCGTGGTTTGTTCCTTCTTGTACTTCTTTTTAATGGTTTTATTGCAAAAACCCACTCCTTGGTGTGTTTTGCCCTTGCCTCTCATGTCATTTCCGCTTTGTGGAATTGGCCCAGATTGAGAGCGTTTGGTGATGTATAGCTTTCCATGGTATCATTTCTTTACTTGAATTGAACTCCACGTGGTAATTGTGATTTGCCCTTTGTTTGACTCGAGGTTAACGGGGACGATGGATTTGTTGAACTTGGTAACTATTTTTCCCGCGTAACTTTTATAAAAGGGAAAGTTTTGACATTTCTTTTAGCCGGGGTTTGACTTTGGACTTATAAAAGGGTTTTGGGCCGGGTATTTAGGTGTTGGGCTTTAGGTTTGGTGTAGTTATAAGGATAACGAGTGTTATCTCTTATAGTGTTAAAGAGTTAATCACGTTTAGCGGCTTAGGGTACTTTTTTATGAATTGTTTAACTTTGAGGGACTGATTTGGAATTTTTAGGTTTTGTCTTTTTATGGTTGACCACTGTTCGACTGAGTTGACTTTTTGCTTAACCTTTTGTGAGAGCATTCTCCCGGCTCTGGTATTTCTTCTTTTTCCGTTCGTGTTCGTTGATTGTCGGGTTTTGTTTTTGACTGTTTTCTTGAGATTTTTGCAATATCCGTTACCTTCACAAGCTCAAGGACAAAACAAAGCTATATTCAAGGAAATTTTTTTTTTAAAGCACATTTTTATCTATTTTAGGGGGCCTTTTTGATATAAAACAGAGATGATGTGTTTCTACTCATCTTATCAAATTCCCCCAAAACTAAGCGATTGCGTGTTCGCAACGCAATATTATGTTGCTCTATACCAAATACTCAAACTTCCTCAAAAAAATTTTTGAAAAGTTAGCAAAGTCCTTTCGGTGGAGAAAATTAGATAAATAGACAGATTATAAAAACCACCCCAATTCCCCAGTTTTTATAAAACTTTTTCAATTTTTTTTTAATTATTATATAACATGAGGATTTTTGCGACTTTCGTTATTTCCATAATATTTGGATCATAGAACAAGATGCATTTGATCGAGAATGCCCCAAAAAGGATTAAAATTCATCGTCCAGACTTTTAGTTATCAAACCAAGCTTAAAAATGAATGTCCACAGAATCCTTAAATATCAGAAAAGATGCTAACCACTACTCATTATTGGCAACCTTGTGAGACTTTTCACTCATGACTTTTATTATATCTTAAGTGGGTGTGCTATTATGAATTTCAACCATGGATCAACGTTTTGCAACATAATATGCCTTTACGTTCCACCTAAGAATAATGAGTTTGAGGCAAGAGATATTCCCATGTAGCGACTTTCGGTTTTTTCTCGAGCACACATCCAAACTTGTGGCTAAGTGACCTGGCTTTTGACACTCCCAAAGGACTAGGTATCGGGACTCACGGACCTTAGGTTCAAAACACTCTCAGTTTCCTCGAAATATTCATAGCTTATAAAAATAGAATAGCAATGTGCAAAAGCCATATTTGAATTTAACAAAGAAATCATTTTATTATTTTATAAACTTGAAATTAAACATTTATTGCAATTGTATCCTCGCCCTTTTAGAAGACATGCAAACTCGGTGTGAGCGGTCAAGATGCAGCTAAAACCATTATTAAGTTCTGTCTAGGATGTTTATTCTTACTCTGGGATTTCTTATAGAGGACTTACACATCGGTTGTGAGCGGGAAGATGGTAGTAATACTTTTATCAACCCACTAACTTTATTTATTATTATTTTTTTTATCATTTTATCATCATTTTATTTGTTTATATAGAAGAGAAGACTATCTTTGAATAATTCAAGTTTAAATTTGAACTAAGACTAAATTTTTTCTATATTATTACATTAAAAATTGCTGATTTAAGTTTATTCTCCAAAATTATATAAGCAGCATATTAATCCGGTTTTGTTAAGAGCTTATTGGGTGAAAAAGTAACAAGTTACATACATGAGCTCTTAAGGTTCTCAACTAATCATTGTTTGGCATCCCACTCATACCTAACTCTATCATTTTTTTGTTCTTCGTGAAAATCGCGAAGACTTAGCCTAAAAGTTAAGGAACAAGCTAGAGCTCAACACGCTCGATCGAGTCAAAATTTACTCTTATTCTACCCAGGCTCAAGAAGTCAAATTTTGACAAAAACACTGATTGTTTATTTTAAAATTTTAAATTTTTTCATATTTTTGAAAAATTTTGGTAGGAAAACGGAGGTATACGTGAAAACAACGGGTACATGTAGGTAAGATCATCTCAAGATATTCTAACCCACATACTAAATCAAAACATTGTCCTCAATGTTTTCCTAGCTTAGACTCGAAAAAACCCATACTAGAAACTCAAAAAGGTCGAATGCCTAACTCTCAACATGAAAAATAGGTATCACAAATATCTTTAAGCCATTTATTAAGTGTGCTATAAGATAAAAGTTAGACGATATAATCTTAGGTATAAGGATTTCCCAAACTAATGGCAAGAAAAGGCTAAGAAGCTCGAGTGGACCGGAACAAAACACCGAACATGAGAGTCTTTAGAAAAGTTAGGTTAATCCTGCAAACAATCACAAGTGCAAACAACAAACACAAAGATCGGAAGAGTACAAGCCTCCTCACATCACATTAGAAGCTAGAAAGAAAATAGAAAAATGGCTATAAGCTATGGTGCCTTCCCCCCGAAGCGTTGTTTTCTTGGTTCACGAGTCAATGCTTGACTCGCGATATCTACGAATTCATTAAGGTCCTTGAGATGAGAGAGTAAATGGAAGAGAAAATTCATCGGGCTTTCATGATTGTTCTGGGATAAACATGAAGTGCCATTCCGTTAAGATGCCACAGGCTCTAAGACGTGGAGATGCCGGCGCGTGTCCAAAATGGTGTCCTCATTTTTAGGTGGTTGGAAGGTAAGGGGAAGAAAAACCTCAGGGGTAGGTATGTAACGAAGAAAATTCTGAAACAAAATGTGAAGGTAATCGTTCTTTAACATCAATCTATTTCACCCCGAGGTCAAAACATCATCTTTCATTAAGCTCATCAAAAATTGTTATCAAGGGTGCATCAGTCTCAATAATTAATCTAATCTTAACATATGGTGGTTCTCGGGGGAGGAGGACGAGGGAATTGGTACGATCATCATAAAAATCAGAGTGAAATGATTCAAACTCGGGAAATTCCAAAAGAGGGTCATTTGAATTATCAGAAATAACAATGCTAATCAACCCTCCCTGATCGGGCTCAATCTAAAAAAGAAACAAATTCATTACTCGGGAAGATGAGAGAGTTATTTGATGAGTAGTTTGGTACTGCCTCTTCTCGTTATCTTCCGTAATGATCGCCTAAAAGTCTCGAATTCGGGTAAAGAATTATCCAAATGAGAAAGAGAAGTATCGGTCTCCTCAAAGAATGAATCACTATCCGTGACGGGGATAGGAAATGAAAAGGAAGACTTGAGCACACGATCAGGAGTAGGGTTGTCTGTCAAAGATTCGATATTAGTAACAAGACGACTAATGTTCAACAATTTCTCACGAAGAATAACGTCTTGGATTTGAAGAATATCTTCTAAATAAACTCCTTTCTTTCTTGTGTCAACATCATTCTCTTCCTCTAAGATAACTGTACTCGATTGTCCTCGCTCAAAAATCATCGTCATCACTTAAAGTATCATCATCGTTGGAATCGAATAAAATCTCAAAATGATCGTTCAAAGCATCAAAAGTGGAAGGATCTTCACAAACGGGACATTCATCGTATCTTCGGAAATTCCTTGAACTCACGTGGGATTGGGACAAGGTTCTTAACACTTAGTCTTAATAATTTGTCCGATTCGTTTGTGGACAAATAGTGTCAAGATGCTCGTCCTCCATTATGAGAGAGTCAACGGCTCCTTGGTGGATTAAACGGGTTCTCTATGTGATTGCATATGGGATAGTCCTCGTCTTCTCGTCATATCAAATGGGAATTCTTTCAATATCGATCTTTAGACGCTTGATCTTTTGCATATTCGATTTTCTTCTTCCTTCTTTTTGCATAATTTGATCAACCATATCACATTATATGGATGTCATTTGCCTCCATATGCTTATTTTGTGATATTAAGAAACTCATTCTGAGCATTTAGATTGAGATGATTGAGGGTTTATTGCTTAGGGGTATTGAAATTGGTCCAATACAGAAAGATTTAAATTATAGAAATCTTGGTTCATCGAGTTGACACTGAAAAGTTCGTATATGAGGAACCTCGCAATTTTCACACGGAGTGATTGTTATGGTTGACTCGGAAAATATTGTAAAGGTTGTTTAAATCCAAAGTCTTGATTGTCAATGGACCCTGATCTAAAAACGGGTTTGTTCCTTGTTTAACAATCGAAAACCCGGATGAGGAATTCCCTCACATATTCACACGCAGTGTATGTCTCGTATTGGTATTGTGGAGGTTGGTTTGCAAAATTTGGAGAATCGTTAGAAGAGTATGGAGTTGAAAAAATTGCTTGGTGTGCAATTCCAACAGTATCAATGAAAAAACATACATCCATCATTTACAAAACTCATTTGTTGGCATGCACCCAAAAGACTTGTTGTTGTAAACTTTGCAAAGTTTGTTAGGATATCATTAAGGTTTAGATGTAGCATGTTAAGGAATTAGTAATAATCGGAATTTGCCGGTTGGGAAAATTGTAACCATAATGAGCACCTTTCCCACAAGACTTACAAGTACATCGTTGACAAAAGATATCGTCTAACGAATCACCACACTCGTAACAACAATTGTGGTTAATTTGTGGAGGACTTTGTGAAGAATTTTGACCGGGGTCTTGATTGACAACGAATGGCTCTTGAGGTGCCTCTGACATTAGTTAGTGTTGGTTATTGGATGAACCTCAGAGGTGTTTAGAATTTCATTTTCATCATGAATTGGATACCCAACCTTTCATATCAAACACTTTCACACAAAAGCCAAAAGGTGACTATATAAACCATCTACACGGGTCTCTCTACAAGTTGCGCAAATTCTGAGGGGCCGTTGAGACGAGTCCGGTACAGGGATTAGAATCTGTCTTCAGACTCCTTTTGAGAACAACCACAGTTTCTAGTGTACAAAGCGCCAACAAGTCGTGAATTTTTATTCGAGAAGAGGGGGTTCATTCATTGATTGAGTGATTGCATAAGAATTAATTAAACAAATTAAGAGGGGTTAAGAAAAGTATTAAATGGTAAGAAGAATAAAGAAAGATATGTTTTGGTTTTTTAATCTAATTTTACCGGACAATGTGATAGACAACTTGAAAAAACCAAATAATCAAAACGTACTTCACCGGTAGCTCATAAAAATTTTACGTTTTAAGGTCGAGTCGTTTCTCGTAAATGTGACACAAATGGTAAGGTTTTTTAAATCTTTTATTCGAGTTGGAAACTTTATTATGGATACATACCTCAATTGAATGGTATTATTTGTTGGGGTTTCCTGTTTTTTTTCTTACACAACTTTGATTATTTTATTTTTTTTATTGATAATTTTTGATTTTTTTATATGATAATTATACTAAAAGAAAAGAAAAATATTTTTTACTTTTTATATTTTATAATTTTTTATTTTTTTGACTTTTTAACAAAAACAAAACGAATAAGACTGGGGCTCCCCAAGGTGAGGAACTAGGCCTGATGAATCCTTTGTCGGAAAACTCTTGTAATTGTTCCGATAATTCCTTTATTTGGGATGGAGCCAATTGATTCGTAGAATCTTATATACGTAATAATAAAATATATAATATGATGGAAAATTACCAAATTACCCTTGAGGACAAAGGTAAAAAGGAAAATCTTCACAAATATATATAATATAATATGTATATAAACAGGGAAGTATGATTCCCGGGTCGTTTCCCCAACGATTTGTGAAATTGAAACCACGTTTATTGTTCGGACAATGATTTGAATTGGAAACAAAGTTTGATTTGATTATCTACTTCTACTAATTAAAAATAAGCAAATTATAACAATTAAGCACAAAAACAAATAACGGGAAATTAAACTTTAACTAAAAACGCAAAACGGGAACCCTAAATAGCAATTAAAAAACCTAATTTTTCAAAATTAAACCTAAAATGAATTTTTCTTTTTAAATGGACTCTAATTGACTAAAAAGTAAGTTTAAAGAAAACTAGAACAAAAACAGATTTGAAATGAGCTTTAAAACACGAAAAATGAGAACGGGAATCAATCCCGTTCTTTAAAAATCGAAATTTTGCAAATTAAACCCTACGAAAGCAAAACTAATTTTCCTATAAACTTTATGATAAAAGAAAATTTTATAAAAAAGATTTATATTTTTTTGATTATTTTTCTATTTTTTATGATTTTTTAAAGTTTTTAATAAAAATAAATGTTTAAAAATACTAAACTATCTATAAAAATTTTAGAAAAAATACATAAAATAGCTTCTACTAATTAGAACCTATGAAAAAAAAGCTTGATTACACAGCTTATCGAAAGTGTAGATGTATAACGAAAAAGACCCCAGGGCGCAATGGTAGTAAGTGTGTGGTGTGTGTTATAAAAGGAGTTGAGGGTGTTGAGGTCGGGGGTTTGAGTCTTGCTCACCCCCGATTTTCACCTTCCCCTTTTTATTTTTATTTTTAAAAACTTATAAAAGCAAAATTTTAGAAAAGATAAAAATAAGCACTTTTAATAAAAGAA
>BQNB010049131.1:0-38361 GCA_026074375.1 Tanacetum coccineum | reverse complement strand
TGTGCTTGGGCTGCCGACGCACAACAAGGGGGAAAAGAAGGTGGGCTTTGGCCCATTTTGCCTAACTAGCAATACCTATAATTCTCGGGCCTAATAACCTTTCCTAGTCTGACACTTTTTCCTAAATCATGATTTTCGTCTAGGTGCAATATAAAACACGAGGAAAACGTAAAATAAAAAAATAAAAATAATTTGGCACTCAAGGCCCGTATACAAAGTCATTGGTTTCTCGATTGATAAAAACAGATAATTTAAATTGTAAGATTCGCGAGGGTTTTAAAATTAACGATTTTGATAAAAATCGATTAAGATAATAAAACGAATTATTTAGAATTTAAAAATTAATTATAAATTCAAATTAAGTAGTGACCTTAAATACAGGGTTTTACATCCTCCCATCCTTACAAGAGCGTCATCCCGGTGCTCAATTCACCTTATTTGTCGTATGGTTACTTGTGAAGAGATGAGGATACACTTAGGTCCTTGGTGGAGGTTTTTAACAAAAATTGAATGAACAAAATTCAAAGCATCAAATATATGAAATGAATATGAGCAAAAGGATTGAGTGCCATGAGAATTCTTAAAAGGAAGGATAAAATACATGACTAAAAAAAACCCATTGGAAACGAATAGTTTTGAAAACTCAACGAATAGTTTTGAAAAGTCCATCAATTCTTGGGAACATTTTATGTTCATTACGATTGAGCTATCAGTTCGCGAAAGACGATGTACATTCTAAAAGAAATCCAAATAACAAATTATGAGTCCGTAAAAAAGAAAGAAGTTCATAACCCAAAGAATGATTCGTACAAACGAACGCACCTATGTCGGATACACATAAGCCCATCCCATTCATAATTCGGCACTTACATAAAGAGAGGCGTCCCAATCCCAGTTAATTGGATGAATTATGGAACTTATGGTTCTAGAGGATCATAATTTCCATTATTCAAATAAAAGAGGCGTCCCAATCATTCAATATACGGCTTAATAAATCATCCTAACTTAAGCTGTCCGACACGAACCACAATATCAAAACAATGCTACAATAAGTAAAAGTGAACAATAAGTAAAAAGGAGTGTCTACTTGACGGCATGATTCTTCAAAATCATAAGAAGTAACAAGAAGAGTAATGAGACGTTAGTCAATCGGGTTCCAATGGTATGTGCCAAAAGACGGCACGATCCGAGGTGACAAGATAAAGTCGCACTCGCATCAACTGGAAGATTTCAGAATGATGGATTACAAAAACAACATACGCGATTCAAAAGCATAAGAAGAGTGCTCGAACTCGGAGTCGAACAATAAAATAACTAGTGGAATTGACAAAGTACACCGAATGTCAATATTATCAAAAATGAAATAAAATAAAATCACGTTAATGCTTTAGAGATCACGGCATTGCTCATAAAATATCAAAGAAAAGAACTTATTAAGAATTACCATAGTACTATACACATATGTAGGTAATTATCATTTCATAAACATTTCTGCCCTTTGTAATTTAACTTAATGGACCTATATTTCAAAATCCGTAATAGGTATAAATGAACGGTTTTCTCCTTAAACAAGATGTTAGACTCTAGTTTACTGAGATTACAAGATAAATACTCAAAGGGTTAAGATCCTAAGTGAAGTTATCATTTTACCATCATGTTCCAAATATGATTATTTAAAACATTTTCTGGTTCTATCGTTTTTAGCATAATTCCCATTTTATAACTCCGTTTGACCCAAAATGAAAGCCCATGTTTAAGTTTATCTAAATCCTACAGGTTTAAATTGGAAAATGATGCACTTAATATGAAAATATTGGTCTCAAACTCATTTTGAAAATTTGGGCACAATTTTATGATTCGTTTGGCCGTTCCAGTCGTAACTCATTCATCCGGAATAGTTATGGATTTATCCAAAGAACCACATGGTTCTCATATGTTCTACCCTTCACCCATGTAGAAACCTAGTAGCCTCCAAGTTAAATAAAACTAGTTATAAGCCTAACTATCTGCATTACAAATTATGGGTATACACTAAGTTTGTTTCTACGGTTTTGGTCGTATCTTGACCATCTGGAAGAGTTGGCGTTCCATCTAACTCGCCACTAGGACCTAACATATTAAGTTATTCATTAATGAAAAGATACAGTAGGATTTAAACCAAAATTCTCCCATTAAAATGCCAACTTTACGCGAAAGTTCCAAAAATAGCCAAAAGTAACCATAAATACTCAACACTTATAGGAATTACCATTATATATATAGATGGCGATGATCCCGAAGATAAGCGTAAGAATTTGAGAGGAAAGTAGCTCATATATGTACAACTATCCTTATATAATACTAGTATTGACGTTCGAGGGAGAAAATAAGAAAATAGGAAGTACGCGATGATCGAAATGGTCAGCGTATATATAACCGACAGATATAAAGAAAATAATATGACATCATACGATAGACGTATGAGAGCAAAATAATAACAGCGCAATATATATTCATTATTAATATAATAGCAATAAGGATGCAAAAAGGGAGCATATTAGTTACCTAGAAGCAAGCGCGCGTGGATATCGGACAATGGTGAATGACTCTTAAATTTTTTCGAAAAACGGTTATAGTTTAGGTTTTGAAAACAACCTAGTTCGCTACAACGAGTGCTCTGATACCAATCTATAACACCCCCTAAAATCACAAAGCAGCGGAATACCACTTGGGGTGCTACTTCATAGCATAAAGTATAAGTTATAGAAAATAACTCTAAGTGAGATGTTTAATAAAATGACACATTCGATTTAATAAAATATCAAAGTTAGACAGGTCCCCATAATTTCCTTTTTACAAAAGTTACAAGAGTTTAAAATGACTCTAATGTATATTTTAAAGATAAATGGTTATCGAATGTGAAGAAAACTGAGTCCTTGAGTTTTGTTGATATACACGCGTCTCGAATGCTCCCAATGCTCAGCTAACAAGATATAACCTGAGAAAATACATACAAAAATGTCAATAATAATGTTGGTGAATTCATAGGTTTAAGTAAAAACAGTGTTGAAACAATTCAAGAAATATTTCAGTAAGAAGGGTAGCGTTACCACATTTAAAAATATTGTTTTTGAAATCCAAGTAATGTTTAATAAATCAAGTAATGTTCAATAGTGGACCACAAGGTTTAAGATCAGCCATCAATAGTATTTTAAAGTATAATTCAACATTACCGCATTGAGCTCATGACACCGAAACCTTGACAATAATGCATCTCATATGCATTCTAGTTTGCCCCTGAAGTAGGTATTATTGCCTCATACCTAGGATTCTCAATACAAATTGTCCGTTAACGAGTTAGGGTGATCAAAAGGATTTGAATCAAGCCCCCGGGCAGGGTGGTCAACCCAATATATCTATTAATTGTACTAGAGTTCACCCCTACAAGGTGATTAACAGTTCATGATATTAGGGACTTTGGCAATAGCGACTCATGCAGATAATTTCATAATCGGGTTAGGCATACCCTTCAAGCACTTGTGTCCCATTTAAAACAAATAATGTGTTCAAAACTCACAGTTTTCATATAGAAGAATTCAATAACTTCAAATCATGTAGTAAGCAAATCAAGCTTTTGTAAGTTCATAAGTAAACAACCATGTATCTCACATTTATTAAAAGTCATATAGTAAGCAAGTAAAAGCTTTAGTTAAAAATAGTCATGTAACGCTTAAGTAGTAGAAATCAATAAAATGGCTTAGTAAAACGAGCATGTATTCTCACCCCGAAAACAGTTTATGAAAACCATTAAAAGAGAAAAGGTGGGGCTATGAACTCACCGTGGATACGAGTAGTGATCAAGAAATCCAAACAAGAAGACGAGTGTCAACAATCAACCGCGACCTAATAGTGGCGCGTGATTAAAATTCATACTTATAATGTAATGTAACTTAATATAAAAGAATCAATTACTTATTTATACATTGGCATGTAATATTATCATATGTTTAAGAATCCATGTACTAGAGTCACTTAAAGTACCACTTCCATATTTTCTGAAATTCTATCGGTTTTTACTAGTCGTTAACCACACTTAAAGAGATACCAAACAGTCGAATAAGACGTTCTCCTTCTGTATCTACCCACATATACATGTTATTAAACCTCAGTAGCTTTCCTTAAAATCATATCCAATTCTAACCATTTTTCAAAAATGCGCTAACGCAACGTATCCCAAAACAGGGTCTGCTGGACTTTGCAAAAGTTGGACACTATTAGACACCTCTAACCTTTCCAGAAAAATCTGGAAAATTCAGGAAGGTCACACATATTATGAAGATGCTACTGTGCGAAGTTCGTCGAAAAAGATTAAGTTTTGACCCGCCTGCACACAGTAACTTTACAATCGAATTTCTGGACAACAAACACAGTTTTGACACTTAATCTTGTAAACCCCATTTGACCCACTTTTAAGCATTGAAAATAATTGAGGCCTAGTTCGTTAGAAAGTAGACTCGAAGCACTTAATCATAGGGTCTTGCAAATCTAGTAAAGCTATTGGCATGATCAAGTTACACTACTCGCAAAATGGACTAAAATTCTACATAAAAACGACGTGTGCAGTGTTTTGTTTTGTTGAAACAATTTCCCAATTTCAAATCGCCATAACTTTCTTGTTTTTAAGAGTTGGAAGCTTAAAATTTTACCATACGATCATTATAACAACCACCACCACACTAATCTCTTAAATCTCAGTTTACAACAACACTCATCTCGCTAATTTAGGCCTAAAATTTCTTAAGGGTTATAAAATCCTATCAAATCTTCAAACTTTCACCTCAAACATGCTTTCATATAATCTCAAACAACCCTAATACATCTATTAACTCACTAATCTTGCTAACAACATAAGAATCATAACTTCTAATTTATTTCATGAATTCTCAAACATAATCAACCTACATGCAAGTATATATAAGATTAAACAATACAAAAAGAATAGTTAGAAGCTTACAACGCGAAATCAAGAGAAGGAAAATCAATTCTATCAAACCCTTGAGAGATTGATGTTTGGCCGACCACAAGGAGGGACAAAGGAGACCTAAAAACTTTAATCTTCTACACCAAACTTGTTTAAAAACACTAATAATCAACCCCTTGTTACTCCAATATGCGTTAATTTGATCAAAATCCTAAAACCCCAAAATCTTTAAAATCAAAAACTTAAGAAAAACCAATTGCATGTGGGTTAATCTTCAAAGGGATGATGGGGATTAATGTAGGAGTGATGTAGGAATGATTTGGATGTGATGGAAGAAATTTTGGTGATGATCTTGATGGTGGTTGATGTTGTTCGACGAACACAGTGAGAGGAGGAAGAGGGGAGTCGAATTTTTTGTCTGTGTGTGTGTTGGATCCGGTTATAAAATAAAAGAATGGGCTTTTATAAAAAAAATTATCAAAGTATACTTGGGCTTGGGTTTATAAAGAAAAATATTAGGGAGTGTTTGGTTTTTGGTTTTGTTGGAGGAAATACAAATATAAGGGTGTGTTTGGTTTAGGATTTAGTAGGAGTAAAATATAATAAGGGGGTGTTTGGTTTCTAGTTTTGATGGAGCCTAAAACAAATTAAAGGGGTGTTTGGTTTATATATGTTATAAGGAAGGGTTTATCATTAACTACCATAGATAAAAATATATGTTTTATTTTTATTTTTCTAAAACATTTATACCACAATATTTGTTTTTAAAACACGAAGTTAAGATATTAAAAAAATTGTAAAAACACTATTTTGACGCGGTTTTGGCCAAACGCGGATAAAAGTCGAAAAGTATTAAAATGAAAAATAAATAAGCTCTCGAAGCTAAAATATGGAATTGTTGATTTCTCAAACGTTAAAATGAATAAATATCCAAAGTCTGATTCGAATTTGACTAGGAACGTGAAATTGCTGAATCGGGTAAAGGTAAAAATAAAATTTTTACTTAACAGTAAAAATAAGAATAAATTATAATAAATTTATTTACCTGAAAATACGAATTCTCACAGTCGATCCCCCTAAGGGAACTCTGGTCCCCAGAGTTCAACTGGCGGCTGCAGACGAGGTGAAGGTGTGTAATTTCCCGACAATTACAGAGATAGAAAATTTCACTTTGAACACAGGAAAAATACAATGGTACTTATACACGAAAGAAACTAGCGACATAGGAGAAATAGCTTTAATCTACAACGGTAGGCTAAGTACAATGGTTGTAAGAAATATAATATGGTATGTATAAAAGAAAGGAATGAATCTAACATGTTGTTCTAGGGGATTTTACTCTAAAAATTGTGAGTAATCATGATGTTAGTTATTTTTATGACTGTTAGGCATATTTGTTTTATTTGGTTTAATCCTAGAAATTTATCAGTTGAACATGTTCTTCCATCAAAATCCACAGTGCTAATCATGGCGGTCTCGAGTGATATACCAGGCCAAGTTCTAAAGTCCACTACATCACCGGCACACTCATAAATTTGTGGAATTTAGTAGACAGTTGGAAATGAAATAGGCTTAATTCTCACAATATGTATCAAGAGTTATAGTGCGCTAGGTAATGTAACTAGTGATTTTTATAAAATTCATGCTAAATTTTTTTAAATTTGGCCTATTTTTAAGCACTTTGCATGTTATTTTATAAAAAAGAAGACAAGTACGTTCTAATTCTCCACCCCCCCCCCCACTTAATTTATACAACGTTTTCGTTGTATAAATAAAACAATTAAATAATATGGGAAATAGAATTAGAACGAGGAACTCCCCTGATATTTTGGTCGGGATGATTCTCCTAGTTGAGTTCTTGAGTAAAAAATGTGTTAAACAGCCGTCTTGAGATTTTAAGACTCCAACACTTTGAGATTTCCAGATTTATAAATATTCCACCAATGTTGTCATTTCATTCAGAAGGTCCTGTATTAAGCATAAGAAAACAAGTGCAACTCCATATCCGGTGTATTTGTTTGGTTAGACTCGAAATAATAACCTAAAATTGTACAGGAAGTCGATACATCGTATCCATACCCCAGGATACGCCGTATACGCTGTATTCGTTTAATGAATACGTCATATAGACTGTGCTGAAAATAAAGACTGGATAACGTCCAGATAGTCAATACGATGTATCCATGGGGTTTGGATACGTCATATAGACAGCCTGGGAAGACAGACTCGATAAGAAATTGAAAATTACATTCCGGGTTGTCTTCCGGCAAGCACTTTTATTTATAGAAAAGTCTTTAAGTTAGGCTCGCCCCAATTTAGTCCCATCCTTATAAAACAACTTAGGGTCGAACGAGATGCCAAATGGCACATACAAATTTTTAATAACAAAAATTAATGGCATCCCTTTGTTAAAACATTGACTAATCATGATTTTAATCATTAAAACAAAATCTTTTTTAGCTAAAGATTTACCTGGTGTGTCATGATTTGTTTCAATGTTTTCATCAAACTCAATAGGAGTGTGTCCATTGCTTATGTAAATAACACCTCCCATGGTTTTGACATCAATGTTCTTCCGAACACGATTCAACATCGATTCACAAAATGTTTTAATTACCTGTTTCGTTTTAAAATATTGGATAAGGAAATAATTATAAGCAGAAGAGTCCTTGTTTATATATAAAAGTAAAATCCACAGTCCATCGAAACAAAAAAATGATATGTGAAAATCAATGTCAGATTTAATTGCATTATAAATACTTACAGTCTGCACGGAAGAATATCATTCTAGGTTTTTGAATGTCATGAGCATCATGTAGACGATAGGCAGAAATCTGTCTTATGTGGCATTTTCCCAATTAAACATCTCATCACGCCCTCGAGCCTTATCAGCCATAAGCTGGATGTACTCTTCCATCGTGATGTTGGGGTCGTCCATTTCCTGTAATATGGCTCGAAGAAAAAGTTAGCCGTATTGATGAAAGAGTCAAATTGCCTGTGATGGTGTGTGTTGGTTGTGAGGAAGAAAGAGGATTAGTGACGGGGCCTGGTATCGCAGAGTAAAGTATGAGATAGCAGAGTCCGAGAGGATTGGGACTCGTTAGTAGCGGAGCGGTTGGCAAGGAGAAGGTTGATCAGGGCTATGGCTATAACAGATGCGTACTACTAGAACACACGTATATGGGCAAAATCAGAGGTAGTTCAGTGAAGAGTGTAAAGCAGCAAAAACAAAGAGAGCCGAGAGTGAGATGCGTTGAGTTTATATAATAGAATAAATAAGATTTTAAAATGGCACTCCCAGGAAACGGCGTCCATTTACCTGAATGAGGTGCTATCATAGGTGTAGGATTAGTAGTTTTGTTTATCAAGTTTTACTATTTAATTTTAGAGCCGACAAACCAAAACAACTCTTTAATCGTGCATGTACACTCAATGATGAGTTCGCGGTAAGTAGGGTGTCGAAACACAAAGAGTGAAATTTAATCATATAGTCTATCATATTTTAATTAGTCCTATTTATATGGTTAAAAACCTAGATATTACGTGTCTAATTAAAAGGGATTTGAGTGAGAACGAAAGCTCTTCCTCAAGACCGGTTTGAGTATCTAGTCAGACGAATTGGTATGAGATGTTTGACTCCAGCAAAACTGGAGGTTCTGGCAAATGAATCTGCTTGATATTCTCATCAAACATCAACCTATAAATATTTTTGAAAAAGAAAAATACTAAAATATAAAACCTATAAAACTAAATACAAAAATAGAAAATTTCAAAAAGCAAAATAAAAAAATCTGATTATCAAAAAAATTTCAAAAAGAATATTCTCGACATGTATCTTAGAATCGATAACATTTACGTACCTAGAAATGTCGATTAACATTGACACGGGTGTGTAAATAAAGTGTGAAAACCTAAAAGATCATTGAATCGTTTAAGCTCAGGTTATTTAGACCTTTATCTAGGATAATTTCAATGTTCATAAGTTATAAAAACAAAGCGGAATAATAACAAAGATATTCAACATGGTGTTCTTCATTAATAACCAAACGTTCTTCATAGCCTCAATTCTAGATGATCAATTCTAGAACAGTTACTCTAACTAATAACAGGAATCATAAATTCTTGAGGCTAAAACAAACAAACCCTAGGCGTCTATTAGAGGACTTGACGCCTAGATAACACACACACACTTTTTTGTGTTTACATCTTTGACACACATAAAAACTATATCTAGGGATCTCTTTATATAGTAGAGTCCATCTAGATTTACAAGGGAAAACATAATTGTATAAGGAAACTAAATCTTTTAATTCTTTAATAAACTTCATCTTTATCTTCAAGAATCATATCTTTTGGAATCTTTTATCTTTTGTAGAATATCCTCCACCAGCTTGTAGAATTCCATAAGTGTCATTTAAGTCCCTCTTATTTCCCTCTTGTTTCATTCTTGTTTTGTCTTATCAACTCAAATATAATTCCCAACAATCTTTCCCTAGTTAATAATGACAAAACCAAATAAGCACGAACTTCCCCTGAAGTTAATATACGAATGAAGACTTCCCCTTAAGCTATCAAGGATCTACAAGCTGCAAATCATCAAATCTTTTTCCCCTTTTTGTCAATATCAAATAGGAGACTAAAGTATGCAACTTTGATCTTCACAACTATGAACCAATATTACACTTCCAATCCAAGTATTCAACAACTCAAATTACCCTCCATGACGCACCTTAAGAAAAATGAACTTGAGCAGTAGAAACTTACACTAGCAGTAGTAACAAAGGCTAGGCATAGTAATAACCTCATCTATGGATGTAGACATATAAATGGTTAAACATTTTAACATTAAGCTTCCCCTAAAACTCATATGTTAACCATTTCTTGAATCTTCAATTCTGTAGGCTCTTTGTAATGATTACTGATGAAGAAAACTAAGTATAACGAACTTGATGTAGAAGTAGAACAACCCAAACTTGTATCTTATGTCTTGCACTATAATATGATAAGAACTCATAATCTTCTTCTTTGTTTTATGAGTAGACCTCGATCTCTTGATAAATCCGCATGCCTATACATGAGTCACTGAGCCAAGTGATAGTAAATACCTATGAGTACTACAATGTATCAGCCTTACAATCCGGTAAAAAAGTAAGGTATTTTAATCAAGTCTTCATCATAAACCGTATATAACCAAGCAAGTTATCGGGGGTGGGGCGGGGGGGGAGAGGGTGAGGCGCGAAGAGGGGGGAGATAAATAAGAACACACATTTAAAAAATTCTACTACATCCTTCAAATAACAGAAAAACCACATCTTCGTAATCAATGAAATCAATAAATCACCAAACAACCTTTTTATTCAATTAAGAACCTAAAACTAATTATAACCAAGAAACCCTTGAATAATATCAAAACTTGAAGATCTATGGCATACCAAAGGGTAAAAAGAAGATGGACGATCATAAAGAGTGTTATAGAATTTAACTCCAAAACCTCATAAAAATTTTACACAAGAGCGGTTTCTTGAAATTTAGGGTTTATGTTTCTTCAAATACCTGGTAATGCCTAGATAGAGAGAATCAAGGCTAGGATAAATTTGGTGGAAGAACATAAGATACAATAATTAGATCATTTGGTTTAGCTTGGGGTTTTAGATAACTTTATTAGGTGTATTTAATGGGGAATTAATGGTTATATATTATTAAAAAGCGGAATTATTAATAGATTTGTTAAATGTGTGTAATTTATGGAGAAATACATTTTTGTGGTGATTGTTATTTAGGGGTATGATTTATAGGGTTTATGGTTATTTGTGAAGGGTGGATATAATAAAAGTTTATTTAGAAGTTATGGGGTGAATGGGTATATATATATAGGGAAATGGGTGTTAATTTAATTTTAAGTGTAAGAAGTGGTGTGATTTGTGTATAGGGATGGATATGGGTTAGTTGTATTGTTTGGTTGGGTAGTTTGTGGGTTTGTGTAATTTTGTTGTGTTATTAAGGTGAAATTTTATGATGTTGTAAATTTGATTTTTGAATTAATTGTGTAATTTGATGTATTGTGGAATTTGGTTTGTGGATGAGGGTGAGAGAGATGATGGGAGAGGGGGGGTAATTTGATTGTTGGGATTATTATTAGGTGATTGGTTAAATACAAATAAACGACTTGTCCGTATAGGTTTCCATCATTTGTGTATTGAGTAGTTGTGTAGTGATTAATCTTCGCAAATTATTTCAATACATGTGGTTTCGAGATTATTGAGCGGTATTGTATATGTAAACAGGAGCTTCATGGGATGGATTGGGTTTTTGTGGTTCAATACTGTAGGTGTAGATGGTGGTTATTTAATAATAATTTGTTGTAGGAAAGTGATTTTGGATTTAATTTTTTGACTATTATGATCTTAGACTTGGATGATTATTTTAGTGTATAGGTGTGGTAAAATTAATATGAAGTTGATTAGAAATTCTTGAACAATCTTGTAGATATTTATTGGATTTTTGATTTTAAATTTACTATATTGGATGGATTATTTTAATTGTAAAAGGAAGGGAGATGTGGTTATTTTTGGATTATGTGAGGGTTAGTAGGGTTTGATGGATGGGTGTATAAATATTTGTGGTGTAGGGTTGTGGGGGTTTTTGGTTTATAGTATGGGGTGTTTAATAGTTTTTGGTGAGATTTTAATAGTAAAAATATGTTTTTAAGGTTGGGGTGTGGAGTGGGGGAAGATGTGGGGGGGGGTGTGTGAGTGGGGGGGGGTGTAAAGTTTTTGGTGGGGTTGGGTGTTGTAGATATGTGGTTGGGGGTAGATGTAGGGGTGGGGTTTTGGAGGGGGTAGTAGGGGTATGTGTGGGGGGGGGTGTATAGGGATTGGAGTTTGTGGGGGGGGGGTAGTTGAGATAAGGGTGGGAGGGGGGGGAATGAGTGGTAATTTTGGAGGGAGATGTGGAGGGGGGTATTTTGATTTTTGAAGGATGTTGATATTTATGTTGGGGGGGGAATATAGATGTTGTGGGGTGGGATTATATGGGGTGGAGTGGTAGATAGTTAGATAATAATAGGATGTGTATGGGGTTGTGGGGTGGGTATGTTTTTATGGTAATGTGTATTATTATAGGAGAATAGTATTATGTTGGTGGGGGTGTAAGTGATAAGGAGGGATGAGTTTTGTTGGTGGGTATATTATGGGTTTAGGGGTTTATAGTTAAGGGGGGTGTTGAGGAGGATTGAGTAGGGGTTAGGGGGGGTTGAATTTTTTTTTTTTTTTTTAGAGATTTGGGTGGGAGGAGGGGGGGTTTTGAATGGGATATTTGGGGTAGGAGAGGAGGGTAGGGTGGATTAGGTTTAGTTGGTGTTTTTGGTAAGAATGTGTTAAGATTTTTAAAGAAGTTTTACTTTATATTTCGGTCTGAGAAATTATTCTTCAATATTCATCAATTTTTAGTTCTCTATCATTGAATTCAACTTTGCCCGTTTTTTCATATTTCCCCGACCAGGTCCTTATATCTCGCAAGTTCAGAGGTTACTGAGTCATTCCATTACCATGTCTGGCTTATTTGTTATACAACTGTGTACACCCTGTTTCATGTCATTTTCATCCGAGAATTGACAATCAATTCAATCATATCTTACAGAAGATACATCTCTTGAACAACATGATCTGCGATGTCTTCCATATACTGATCATACGGAATAGTATTCTATATACTCGTATAGTCAGTATAATAAGTCCCAACGTAGTTGTGTTTTCATCGGTTAGCATCTCTGTACTTCATGATAGACATCAAAATGATTTACAAAGGTATCATGATCATGTTTACCCAGAAGGAGTCTTTTGAGTTCCCATATGAAGAACCGCTAGTTATCTAGATAATATCTATCCTATGTGATATTTGTCATGAACATGTCCTGTGTGATGGGACCCTCGTCACTTCAGAGTATCAAATGCATCACATTCATCAGCTTCAAAAAACATGGTCCACATTGAGTGCCAAATCATTCTCGGGTGAACAACCACATTATCACTACGTTGGTAAACTGTTCACCTACAAGAAACAACGACTGTTTCTTCAACAGTACTTCACCACACCATTCTCCTAGGCTTGCATAAGTAGCATCTTGTCCTTAAAGTAGTCTGAATCCTGAAGTCGCTTTGGTCGAGGACATTCTCGTGCTATGTGCCCGAGTCCATTATAGTTGTAGCACTTAATGGGTTTAGCTTGACCAGGATTCATATTGCCACCTATGTTCTGACCTCTAGCATTCCCAGCTACAACATTTCCTCTTGCATTGTTCCTCTGAAATGGTCTTCCTTGAGTATTCGCATTGTATCTTCCACGGACATCTTGAACCACAACTCTGCCGTCTTGAAAAGTAGCTTTGTTCCTTGCATTAGAAGACGTTCTGAGTTGATTGTTTGTTTGAGGAAGATATGATTTGTACGATTGAGTGAGGAGGACAAGTGTGTTGGTTAAACTTTCAATCAAGTTGTCAGTTGAAGAACTTCCTGAGTCCAGTTGAAAGTTATCAGCAGGAGATGGTTCATTTGAGGATTGAGGAGACATGGATGATTGTGTTGGATACTGCTGAACTGAGGCATTAGACACTAGTGCCAAAGGATCATTAGTTGGTTGAATGAACCTTTCCATCATCATTCTATTCTCACTAGCATGTACCTCATGTTGCTTCAAATAGGCATAAAGCTGATCAAAGTTAGACTCTTTCAAACCTCTGTTAAGTTTGACTTCAGTTATGAATCTACTCCACTCAGGTAACATGTTGTTCACAAACTTAGAGTTAAGCTGCATTCTGGGCATGGTCATCTTGATGTTTCTCATGTCATTAATGAGCTTCGTAAACCTAACATAGTATACGTGAATGGTTTCTCCTTTGATTTGACGGAAGTGTTCAAATTCATCGTATAACTGAGATTCCCTGTCATCCTTTGTTAACTCAGAACCTTCCAGAATCATCTTCACATTGTCCCAAATGTCTTTGGCGTCAGTATAGTGGTTGATGAGTGTGTAGATGTCTTTTGGTATACCTTGAAGTAGGATATTCGTTGCACGAATGTCAGCTTTATACCTTTCCTTTTCTTCAGCAGAAAGGTCTGTAAAGACTCTAGCACGTTCTGGACCTAGTTGAAGTGCACCCTCAGTTTCTTCAGCAGGAGTTTGTATGAACGTTCCCATTTGAAATGGACCTTCAGTAATCGATTTCATAATGTTCTCTCCATTATCTTTTCCCAGACAATACAGACGAATGCGTTGTTGCCAAGATTCAAAGTCTGTTCTGTCAAGCATTGGTGGGCGTGTATCGGAACCGGCATACTGGATATCTTCCGACATATTAGACATCTTGAATTTGTTGTGAAATGATATCAGTCTTGATCGATCAGTGATAAAGGAGACTTGTGTTAAAGATATGTTTTAGTTGTGATTAAAGTAATTATTCCACGGGATTTTACTAATCTTAACTGAAACCGAGAAATAAATCTTTCACGGGATTTTACAAAGTAAGAAAACCGTAGAAAAATTAAGATTTTAGTGACATATTTCGCTTGGAAAAAATCAACATAATTCGCTTGATGACTTATGACATGTTTCGCTTGATGAAAACAAACATATTTCGCTTGGAGAACCTGTCATATTTCGCTTGTTTGAAAACTAACATATTTCGCTTGAAAATCTGTCATATTTCGCTTGGAATCAACCTGTCATATTTTGCTTGATTCAAACCTGCATATTCCGCTTCCTTCAAACAGAAGGTTAACTTCGAGCAAAACACTTATTTTTCCAACAAAATCACCAAAAACACACCCTTTTTGACGTTGAACCTTGATTTTTCTTGCACAACTAGTTACCTTATGCCTAGATCTTGCTTAAAAACATAACAATAAACACATCTAAGCACAAAAATCTGAGTTTTGATTTTCGAACCAAAAATCCAAAAAGTAACTAAAGAACACGATCTAATCAAGATTAGAACGCACAAAAGCTCACAAAATCACCACATAGCTCTTGATTTCTTTTGCACAACACAGGTACATAAGGAAATAGCAACTAGAAACACCCTAATTTATCATACAAACAACAAATTCAGTGATCTTCAAAAAATGCAGCTAGAACTTTCTATGGCACACTTTTCGATCTAAAACAAGCCAAGAATTCGCACCCCCCTCATTCAAACGATCTAATCATTCCCATAAGCTCGATACAATTGTGGTATATCCATATATCATAAACACGGGGTCGATGATTGGATTTGGCTAGTTTCTAGAGAGAGAAACACTTGAGAGAGTTTTGTAGTGAGAGAAAATGTGTTTCTATGAAAAGGAAATAATGACTAGCTTACCTCTTCCAAAGTTGGAAGAGGCTTATATAGTACTTACAATATATCGGGTATTAGTACCCGACTTAAACCGTAAATCGTACTATTAACTATTAAACTACGAGCTATAATAAACAGTAAAATACACGGGGTGACCGAGTCTTTTTCTAATATCTAAACTACCGGGTATTTGTACCTGACTTAAAATCGTAAATCGTACTATTAACTATTAAACTACGAGCTATAATAAACAGTAAAATACACGGGGTGACCGAGTCTTTTTCTAATATCTAACATTAAGTGACTACGGAGTTGATCGGGTATCTTTTATTTGAGATTAAAGTTGGATTTCACGAAGGCGTATTCTTATTTTATCTTGAAGTCATGGTTGGTTGGATGCATGACTTTCAATGATAACTTGCTCGTGCTTAAGATTTAAGTTGAAGACTTGGTTTATCTAGTTTCCAGAAGTCGGGGTGGATGGTTGAAGACCTAGATAACTATCACTTAAAGGAGTTATGTTGTAGTACTCAATGTCACACCCAGAAGACGATGTGGATAATCGCAAGAGGTAATGAAAGTCTCATATTTTTTCTGGTGAGTATTAAGTACTCAAAGATTTGCTTGGAGCACAAATTCTCTACACCGTTCTTCCAACATTAGTGCAAACTTAAGTCACAAGAATGGGGAATTATACTTCAGTTTCAAGTTTGGTATATCGGGTTTACTCCATTAGTGGTCACTTCAAATAGCCTACATAAAGGTTGGTAAAGATAGTTAGAAAGAGTTAATATGTAGAGATTTTATCAGCAGTTGATTTTCATGGGATACATTTGAGCTAATTTCATTCTTCTCAAAATATTTCAAGTATATGTGCGTACAATGTTTTGCTAATTCTGAGGTATCAAAACCAGCAAGGGGGAAGGAGACATACATCTGAACGCACAACGAGTACACGTGACGAACTTCATACCTTCTTTTTATTTGATAGAAGCAAAATAAGTAACTTTTTACGAGCTTATAGCTTATGAAAAGAGCTTATGAGCTTAAAAATCCAAAATGGGTGCGTTTGGTTTAGGAAAACCAAAAACGCATGGGTTTGTGGTTCAAGGGATCAAACAAGAGTTTATATAGGATCTAACAAGGCTAATAAAAGTTCTAAAATAGATCATGGTCTTATTGAACAAGTTATTTGGCTTACTTTGAGCGAGAAAGGGTCCGAAATGGGTTGTTTTGGGTTGAACCCTAAAATTGACTTCAAGGGATCTTATCTCTGAATTCTTGGACGCGAAATTGTTGATCTTAATTCTTTTATCATTACCTTGAGATTTTTAGAGATCATTTGATGGTAGATGGATGAATTTTAAGGTGGGTGTTGATGTTGTGGGGGGGGGGGGGGGGTTCTGCTATATTTATGGGTTGTATTAGGTGGGGCTTAGGTTTTGGATTTGGAGTAAGGACAAAAGGTTAAGTAGTGACTAAATAAGATATTGTGAGTAAGGTGTGCTAGAAAATAGCTTTGAAGAGGTATGGGGTGATGGTGTAGCCGCAGCAAGCAAAGGAGGTGACAAGGATGGTTTTTGCTTAGTAACCAAGTGTTGTAGCAAGAAAGGAGGCAAGGAGGTAGGTAAGGTGCTTAGCCAAGCTACTAGGCAAGATGGTGAATAAGGTGGAAGGGTTCTAGCTTGGTTTAAAATGAGTTTAAAATGAAATAAGGGGTGACGAGTTGGTTTTAGGGTTCGGTTAGGGTTTGTATTTAATATTCAGTTGAGGGGTATGTTTAGGATAGTTTAGGGTTTATGATTAAGGTTTAGTGTTAGGATTAGGGTTTAGGGTTAAGGTTTCGTATAAAATGAAATTAGGGTTTCGTTTAAGGTTTAGGGTTTTAGATTAAGGTTTTAGGATGATTTAGGGTTTAGGGTTTTAGATTAAGGTTTTAGGATGATTTAGGGTTTAGGTTTAGGGTTTATAAGTTGTGCATTAAGATCTTGTACTTAGTGCTAAAGTGGTGGTAAGAAATTAAAATGAGTTTGGAGGGACATGGTAAAGTTTGATTCATGGGGGGGCCTTTTATTTGAATTGTACATTGAGTATTAAGGACTTGTACATTGACTTAGAGGGAAATTATATTCAAATTTTATGTATTGATAACTTGTACACATGTTTGAAGGCTTGTACCTTCATTTTATATGTATACATTACATATAATTAAGGTTTTTATATAAACGTTTAACGTTTAAAGCCCGTTTTGATATAACGTTGTAAATAGTACGTTAAATGGATAATGTATATGGTACAGAGGATATTAGGATATTGACTTGACATATTAAATGATTTACATGAAAAAATTAGATAAAAATGGCATAGGTAGTTGCTGAGCTCGTTTTACTTAGTTATGTAAACTTGTTACATAATGGAATAAAGAAAAAAAATTTCCTGTAAAAAGGTGGTATATATAGATGTTACAATGCATCTAATTTAATAGATGATATTACATTGCATCTAATTTAATAGATGGATATTACATTGCATCTAATTTAATAGAATGATATTTATATTGATGAAAATTACGGGTTGTTATACCTTAAGATCATTGTAGCTTCGCAGGGCCCAGTAACAATGTTCGATTTTCAAATGGAAAATGGCGACATTTTCCGCATATAGACACTACGGAGGGTATCTATTGATTTGTGTAAGGCTGTACGAAATGCCCAGAGAAGCGCATCTAATTTTCTTCGATCAACAGACGGATTGGTCCTTAATCTGTATCTTTCGAGGATTCATTTTAAATGGTTTTGGGGTGTGTGTTTTCAACATGGCCACTAGTTTATGATGATTACTGTGGAGATATAGGCAGGAAGAACCTCTAATTTTTACCAGATTTTCTCCAATTTGATGTTTACAAAAGGTGATTCCTCATGTCAAGCTAATGAAAGCCTTTATAGTATTACTAAAACGTGAGAAAATACAGTTTCCAAGAATTAAACTACAAACTCGGGACGTTTGGTAGTGGGTATTGAGGGGAGGATGAAATAGTGGTATAGGTGGATTTGGGAGTATTTTTGTTTGAGTAAGGTATGTGTGATGTTTGAGGGGTAAATTAATCAATTCACCCATAGGTCTAAAATTCACTAACTTGTGATGATGTTCAAAGGCATCACATCTCTTTGTGAAATGCTAAGAACGTTGGCAGGCGTCACAGTTTTGTACCAGAGTCTGTGCTTCTTTGAATATGGTTGGCCAATAGAATCCAGCATCAAAAACTTTCTTTGCGGTAATCGATGGTCCATAATGTCCCCCAGTGGGTCCATGATGACATTCATCTAGAATTTTTTGAGTTTCCGAACCGTGAACACATCTTCTGATCATGCCATCGGGGCATGCTTTAAATAGATACGGTTCGTCCCAGAAATAGTGCTTAAGTTCTGAAAAGAACTTACAACGCTGAGCGTAGGTTAATCCTTTTCTTAGAATTCCTCCAACTAGGTAGTTGGCAAAGTCGGCAAACCACGGGCTCTCTTTCTCGTCGGTTTTGATACTCATGAGAAACTCATCAGGGAACTCGTCATTTATTTCCTCGTCCTTGAGTTCTTTGAGATTGGGTTTCTCAAGTCGCGATAAGTGATCTGCTGCGACATTTTCTGCTCCCTTTTTATTTTTGATTTCGATATCAAATTCTTGAAGCAATAAAATCCAACGTATAAGACATGGTTTGGCATCTTGTTTCGAAAACAAATATTTTATTACAGCATGATCCGTGAACACAACTGTTTTTGAAAGAATAAGGTATGCTTGAAACTTATCGAATGTAAAAACTATGATGAGTAACTCTTTTCGGTCACCGTATAGTTTTGTTGTGCGCTATTCAGAGTTTTGCTGGCGAAGTGGATGGGTCGAAAATGTTTTTCTTCACGTTGGCCAAGCACGGCTCTTACGGCAAAATCGCTTGCATCGCACATAATTTCAAACGGTAGCGACCAATTAGGTGAAACCATAATAGGTGCGTTCGTTAACTTTTCTTTGAGAGTTTCGAATTCCTTGTTGCACTCTTCATCAAAGTTAAAGACTGAGTCTTTTTCGAGAAGTTTCGTCAAGGGTCGGGAGATCTTGGAAAAATCTTTTATGAATCGGCGGTAAAATCCGGCATGTCCTAAGAAACTTCTAACGGCTTTGACATTAGTGGGTGGTGGTAACTTAGCTATCACGTCAATTTTTGCTTTATCTACCTCTAGTCCTTTACGGGAGACTTTGTGTCCCAGCACAATTCCCGGGTCACCATGAAGTGACACTTTTCCTAGTTTAGAACTAGGTGTGCTTATTTACATCGAATTACGATATGCTCTAGATTATATAAGCACGAATCGAATGAATCTCCAAACATTGAGAAATCGTCCATGAAGACTTCCATGGAGGTTTCGAGCATATCTTGAAAAATTGGAATCATGCACCTTTGAAAAGTTGCTGGTGCGTTGCAAAGACCAAAAGGCATACGGTTGTAGGCGTAGGTTTTATAAGGGCAAGTGAAAGTGGTCTTTTCCTAATCGGCTGATTCGATGGGAATTTGAAAATATTCAGAAAATCCGTCAAGAAAACAGAAGAACTTGTTTCTGGATATTTGGAATGTGCTTAATTACACATACCATTTACCTAGGAAAATGAACTTAAATGACAAAAAACATACCAAAAATACATTGTATTTGTGTGTTTTGCATTTATATTGTGTAGGAAACGGATATCAACAAAAAAAGGACACAAAACAAAGCCAAAACGGACAAAACCGAGCACGAAATGGAGAGAGCATAAAAAGTCAAAAAGTCAAAGTCAAAGTCAACCAAAAAGTCAACCCAATCAAAGTTAAAGTCAAAGCCAAGCCGAAACCGAAGAAATACTTAATGGGCTCACCCGTACCCATCTAATGGGCCGGGTCAGCCCATTAAGGTGTTATATGAAGACTAAATGGTTAATAAACCATTTAGGGCCCAAAACCAAAATATGACCCAAATCCTAACTTAACAGCCCATCAACAAATAACCAATATGGCTGTTAAGACTGTTAGCTCACAAAGGACGAACCATGCAATAACATATATCAACCTGAGGGACCAAACTTTCCAAATCCCCCATACTATTACACCACAAGGACCATACGTGCAACAACCCCATACAAGATAAAGGGCCAATTTTGCCAAATCTACAAACCTTCACCCATGTTACACCAAAACAGAGATAAAACAAAAAACCAAAATTGGCGCCATTTTTTCCCTGTTCATGTATCTTCTCCCCTCAACCCCTGCACCCCTTGCAACAAAACAACAAACCCATCACCATCTCTTTTACCCCACTTCACATGGGCAAAAAATCCACCTTGGCAATCCTAAGCCTTCCCATTCGTCCAAGGAATGAAGACAAGGATTGGATGGATGAGATCAAGTGACTTGGGCACCACTCAAATTCAATGGCTAAGATGAGACTTTGAAGGCACTCACACAACTAACACAGCCTCTCACTCACTCAGTAAAGAAGCACAAGTAAGAAGAAGACAAAGATTGAAGACAAGTCCAAGACCTAAATCGTTTATATAAATAGGACACTTGTAAGCCATTAGGAGGCATCTAGTTAGTAATTTTCAACTTATGTAGTGTAATCTTTAAAATATTGTAATGTTTGTTTTTTGAATTAATGAAAATCAAGTTTTAGTTAAAATTTCTGTTTTTAAGAATTCGTGTTCTATTGTTGTCAAAAGTATTTTAAAAGCTCACTATAAGCTCTTATATAACTCTCATATAATTTGTTTTAACTTAAATATAGGGTACTTAAGAAAATTTCACCAAAAAAAAATCCACACTCAAAATTACCACAGCTTCATGGATGATAAGCCAGTTATGGAAGGGCTTACGGACAATACTAGCTTGTCTTTTGACAAGCTAGAGCTTGCAGATTAGTTTATTTATAAGCTTGTTTGCCCTATTTAAGGAAGGGCTTTGTAAGTTTTCATTTTTTAAATTTTAGCTTATTTACTGTAGCATTGCTTATTTCTTCTTATCTCTGCTTATTATTGTTTATGTTTGCTTATATCTGTTGTTTTATGCTCATTAATGCCTTGTTATAGCCTAGATTTACTTTGTTCTTGATTTTTCTTTAAAACTGTCTTTTATAGCTAAATCTGCTTATTGCTTATTTGCTTACTTTTAGTGCTTAACTTCTGTTAAAGATTGCTTATTTATGCTCAATTTGCTCTTACATTTATCTGTTTTTCATAACCTCAGCTTAAATCATTAAGAATCAAGTTAAAAATGGAAAGTTGTCTTTTAAAGGGGTGTTTGGGTCAGTAGGAAAAATGGGTCAAAAATGGTCTTAAAACCATTTGGGTCATTGAGACAACTTTCATAAGCTCTTTTAAGCTGTTTTAAGCAGTTTGCAAAAGTTTTCAAAGTCTAAAACTCTTTTTCAAGGTATTAAGTATTCATGGTTTGAATCTGTGACATTTGTTCCTTTGATATCAGCTTATTTAGTTAGCTTTTCATAAATGGTTGTTAAGTGTTATTCTCATGCTTGTTTTATAGTCTAAATGCAGTAGGGTAGAAGAGTTCTAAGTTTGCAAGAGTGTTTTTGGTTTTGGTTCAAAATCTGTCATAATATAGTTAAGTGTCTTTTTGAAAAAAAAAACAGCTTTTTCAATTGCTTTTTCTGGCTTATTCTTAATTTCAAAATGCTTTTTGAAAGATGATACTTGTTCTTTGAGGTTTAAATTTAATCTATTTTGAGGTCTTATATCCATAAGGATCTGTTTGATTGCTTATGTTTAAGCTCAAAAGTAGGGTTTTGTAAAGATTGAAAAAAATTTCTAAGTGTTGTAATCTTTGCAATAAGCACTTTTCAATTAGCTGTTTAACTGCTTACTTGATTTTCAAACTCATTTTTCTTTGTTGCTTATTATAGCTTATTGGCCAAGCTTTTTGGTGGTATAAGCTATTGAGCCATAAGGTTCCATTTACTAGCTTAAAAATAAGCTAGAAAATACCCTTCTTGGCTGTTTGGTTAAAAGTTTGGCTAGAAGCTTATCTGCTTATTTAAGCTTATTTGCTTATTGTTTTTGCTTAATTTAGGTTTAGTTCTGCTTATTAGGTTAGTCTTAATCCATTTTAGCTTATTTTACTTAGGGTAGAGCTTATTTGAGCTTATTTGCATTTTTAGCTTAACATTTTAAGTTTAAAAGACCTTCAATGTTATTCTGTCATTTTTAGCTTATTCTAGCTTAATTTCTTAGCTTATTTTTGCTTCACATTGCTTATTAGGAGTAAGTTATAAGCTGTCATAAGCCCTTTTGCTTTTCCTTAGCTTATTTAGTTTAGAAAGTAGCCAAACAGTTTAGCATTTAGTCTTTTAGTTTAGTTTAGCATTCTGTCAAGCTTTTGAGCTTATTTATGAGCTTATTGTTAAGTTTTAAAAATTTTGTCTTCATTAAAGTTGATTGATTACAGCTTATTTATAAGCTGTGAAAAAAAAAGTTTTAAAAAAAAGCAAAAAGGGGAAGGTGGAAGTCCAAGGTGAGCAGGGCTCGAACCCTGGACCTCAACACCCTCAACCCTTTTAACTCACACACCACACACCACTCGCCCTTGGGTCTTTTTCGGTTTTCTTTTGCACCATTAATTTCTTAACCACATTTTGGGCCTTTATTCTTATTTATAAGCCGTAGCTTGTTTGGGCTTATTTTTAGCTTATTTGATAAGCTGGCTTAACCAGCTTATTTTTCCTGCCTTCCTCATAACATTTAGGACTTTTGCTAATTTTTTTCAGATTTTTTATAAATAGTTTAGTATTTTTAATATTTAATTTAGTTTAAAATCGTTTTTAATTCATATTAAATTAAATAAAAATCAAAAAAATATAATTCTTTTTTTTAAATTTTCTTTTATCATATAGGACTTAGGAAAATTAAATTTGCATATGTAGGGTTAAAATTTTAAGTTTTAGTTTTTTAAAGAACGGGTTTGAATCCCGTTAACGTTTTTAATTTCGTTTTGCATTCGTTTTTAGTATAGATTGCCTTTTACTTGCTTTTTCCTGTAGAATTAGAAAACCAAACCCAATCAAATCTTGTTCCATTCAAACATCAAATATCAAACCGACTCTCGACTCTCCATTGCACGCCTCGTTGGGAGAACGACCCGGGTGATCACTTGCCTGGAATCATTTATATCATACCCGTGAGTTTGTTGACCTTTTTCCTAAAGGGTTGACTAGGTTGACTTGCGGGGATTTTATATTTGATTAATATTATACTACTATTTGATATATAATTACCCCTAAAAAGGTGGTAATCAATTTTTGGCGCCGCAGCCGGGGAGGAGTGTAAGACGATTGTCGTTGCGTTTGACAATTAGTGCTTTGAAGATCCTTCCGTGTGAAGTTATTTTGCTTATTTTCTAATAAAAATAAAAAAAATACAAAAAGATTTTCTTTTTATTTTTTAATATATACAAGAAAAGAAAAAATCAAAAATATAAAAAATTGTCCTTATATATAAATAAAATGAATCAATCATATAATACTCTCAACTTTGAGTATTATCATTAATAAGTTCCCGAACCAAAGATCAAAAACTTGTCTTTTGTATCACTTGCGAGGTACGACTCACCTTTGAAAGTTAAACAAACTATAAGAGGGGTATAAGGAGGGTTGTTCCGAGGAACTACGACCCTAAAGGAGAAGGTTTTTAATAGCTTTGCGCTTTCCTACTCCTCCGCTCCTTTGTACGTTTTTCTTTTAGAGAGCTACCGTGAAGCTTGTTGATTATTAGGTTTAAGTTGTCTTATCTCATTGTCCGTTATTAAAATAAATCTTTGCAAATCAATTGTTGAAAAACCAAAAAGCCAAAAAAATTAATTAGTGCATGAGCACTCGATCTTCGACAAGGAATCTTTTTCCACCTCTCGAAGATCCCGAACGTACCATCCGAAGAAGAACTCGCGTTGATCCTAATCTTTTTAACAATTTTGAAGAAATCAACATGGCTGCTAATGGAAACGGTGATAACGGACCACCTCCCGCGAGAGGCGGTTTACCCGTTCCGAACAATGGAGGAGTTGTGCCAACCAACTTTGGATGGTCGAGGTGGACCAATTGCCCCGATTGCAATTCAAGCAATGAATTTTGGACTTAAGAATGTCATGATTCAACAAGTTCAAAATTCGTGTCCATTTCGTGGACCAGGTGATTATGCCAACAAGCATCTTGACAAGTTTTTGCATGTCACCCAAAGTATGAAAATGAATGGGGTCTCCGTTGACGCCCTTCGTCTATATCTCTTCCCTTACTCCTTGCAACATCGTGCCGCCGAATGGTTTGATCGTTTGCCAAGGAATTCTATCACCACCTTTGACCAAATGGCGAAAATATTTCTCGGAAAATACTTCCCACCCTCTATGGTGACCAAGTTGAGAAATAGTATGGGGGATTTTGGTATGGGGGATTTTGGTATGTGCTTAATTACACATACCATTTACCTAGGAAAACAAAAACTTTATAATGACAAAAACATAGAGCAAAAATGTCATTGTATTTGTGTGTTTTGCATTTATATTGTGCAGGAAATGGATATCAACAAAAAAGGACCACAAAACGAAGGCCACAACGAACAAAACGAGAACGAATGGATGCGTTGAAGAGCGTGAAAAGTCAAAAAGTCCAAGTCAAAGTCAACCAAGAAGTCAACCCAGTCAAAGTCAAAGCCCAGCCGAAACTGAAGAAATACTTAATGGGCCCACTCGTACCCATCTAATGGGCCGGGTCATCCCATTAAGGTATTATATGAAGACTAAATGGTTAATAAACCATTTAGGGCCCAAAACCAAAATATGACCCAAATCCTAACTTAACAGCCCATCAACAAATAACCAGTATGGCTAGTTAAGATTGTTTAGCTCACAAAGGACGAATACCTTGCAATAAATTTTTACTCAACCTGAGGGGACCAAACTTTCCAAATCCCCTCATACTTTTACACCACAAGGCCATAAGTTTGCATCAACCCAATAAAGTTAAAGAGGCCAATTTTGACAAATCTACAAACTTCTACCCATGTTACACCAAAACAGAGATAAAACAAAAAACCAAAATTGGCGCCATTTTTTCCCTGTTTATGTATCTTCTCCCCTCAACCCCTGCAACGCTTGCAACAAAACAACAAACCCATCACCATCTCTTTTACCCCACTTCCTATGGGCAAAAAATCTACCTTGGCAATCCTAAGCCTTCCCATTCTTTCCATGGAATGAAGACAAGGAATTGGAACTCGTGATGAAGATCAAGGACTTTGGGCAACACTCAAATTCACTGGCTAAGATAAAGTGAGATTTTTATGGCACTCACACAAACTAACACCAGCCTCTCACTCATCAGTAAAAGAAGCAAAGTAAGGAGAAGACAAAGCATTGAAGGACACAGTCCAAGACCTAAATCGTTTATATAAATAGGACACTTGTAAGCCATTAGGAGGCATCTAGTTAGTAATTTTCAACTTATGTAGTGTAATCTTTAAAATATTGTAATGTTTGTTTTTTGAATTAATGTAAATTAAGTTTTAGTTAAAATTTTTGTTTTTAAGAATCCGTGTTCTATTGTTGTCAAAATTATTTTAAAAGCTCACTGTAAGCTCTTATATAACTCTCATATAATTTGTTTTAAGTTAAATATAGGGTACTTAAGAAAATTTCACCAAAAACAATCCACACTCAAAATTCCAAGCTTCATGGATGATAAGTCCAAGTATGGAAGTCGGCTTACGGACAATACTAGTAGTCTTTTTGACAAGCTAGAGCTTGAAAGATTCAGTTTATTTATAAGCTTGTTTGCCCTTTTTTAGGAAGGCTCTGTAAGTTTTCATTTTTTAATATTTTGCTTATTTACTGTGGCTTTTTTTAATCTTCTTATCTATGGCTGATTATTAGTTTAGGTTTTCTTTATATATGTTGTTTTATGCTCATTCATGCCTTGTTATAGCCTAGATTTACTTTGTTCTTGATTTTTCTTTAAAACTGTCTTTTATAGCTAAATATGCTTATTGCTTATTTTCTTACTTTTAGTGCTTAACTTCTGTTAAAGATTGCTTATTTATGCTCAATTTGTCTTACTTTATATTTTTTCTTATCCTATCGCGCAGTAATCATTAAGAATCAATGTTAAAAATGGAAAGATGTCTTTAAAGGGATGTTTGGAGTCTGTAGGGAAAAATGGTATTTTGTCAAAATGGTCTTAAAAACCAATTGGGTCATTGGAGGTCAACTTTTATAAGTCTTTTCAGCTGTTTTAAGCAGTTTGCAAAGTTTTCGAATGTCTTTCAATCTCTTTTTCAAGGTATTAAGTCTTTTCATGGTTTGAATCTGTGAATTGTTTCCTTTTGATATCTAGCTTTTTTCAGTAGCTTTTCATAAATGGGTTGTTATGTGTTATTCTCTTTGATTGT
The DNA here is from genome assembly GCA_026074375.1 of Tanacetum coccineum. NCBI lineage: Eukaryota > Viridiplantae > Streptophyta > Magnoliopsida > Asterales > Asteraceae > Tanacetum > Tanacetum coccineum. Next base: position 11,602 of record BQNB010049131.1, on the reverse strand, counting down.
TTTTTTAGTCTAAATGCACGTTTTGGTAGAAGAGTTATTAAGTTTGTAAGAGTGGTTTTTGGTTTGGTCAAATCTGTACATAATATAGTTAAGTGTTTATTGAAAAAAAACACCTTTTTCAATGCTTTTTTATGGCTTCATTCTTAATTCAAACTGCTATTTTGAAAGTTAATACTTGTTCTTTGAGGTTTAATTTCTTTAAATCTATTTTGAGGTCTTATATCCATAAGGATCCCCTGTTGATATGCTTGTGTTTAAGCTCAAACAGTAGGTTTTGTAAAGATTGAAAAATATTTTTAGTGTTGTATCTTTGCTATAAGCAACTTTTCAATTAGCTGTTTAACTGCTTACTTGATTTTCAATCCATTTTTTTTTGTATGCTTTATTATAGCTTATTGGCAAGGCTGTTTGGGGTTTAAGCTATTGAGCAATAGTTCAATTTACTTTGCTTTAAAATAAGCTAGAAAATACCCTTCTTGGTGTTTGGTTTTAAAGTTTGGCTAGAAAGACTTTCTGCATATTTAGTTATTTGCTTTTTGTTTGGTTAATGTTAGGTTTAGTTCATTCTTATTAGGTTTAGTCTTAATCCATTTTTAGATTATTGTTACTTTTAGGGTAGAGATATTGAGCTTATTTGCATTTTTAGCTTAACATTTTATGTTTAAAAGACCTTCAATGTTATTCTGTCATTTTTAGCTTATTCTAGCTTAATTTCTTAGCTTATTTTTGCTTCACATTGCTTATTAGGAGTAAGTTATAAGCTGTCATAAGCCCTTTTGCTTTTCCTTAGCTTATTTAGTTTAGAAAGTAGCCAAACAGTTTAGCATTTTGTCTTTTAGTTTAGTTTAGCATTCTGTCAAGCTTTTGAGCTTAATTTTATGAGCTTGATTGTTAATCTTTAAAAAAATTTCGTCTTCATAAAGTTGATGATTACATGCTTATTTATAAGCTGTAAAAAATGTTTTAAAAATGCAAAAGGTGAAGGTGGAAGTCCAAGGTGAGCAGGGCTCGAACCCCGGACCTCAACACCCTCAACCCTTTTAACTCACACACCACACACCACTCGCCCTTGGGTCTTTTTCAGTTTTCTTTTGCACCATTAATTTCTTAACCACTTTTGGGTCCTTCTATTCTTATTTATACTCGTGCTTGTTTGGGCTTATTTTAGCCCATATTGTTACAAAGTTGGCTTAACCAGCTTATTTTTCCTGCCTTCCTCATAACATTTAGGACTTCTGCTAATTTTTTCATATTTTTTATAAATAGTTTAGTATTTTTAATATTTAATTTAGTTTAAAATCGTTTTTAATTCATATTAAATTAAAAAATATATATATATAATACTTTCTTTTTTAAAATTTCTTTTATCATATAGGACTTACGAAAATTAAATTTGCATATGTAGGGTTAAAATTTTAAGTTTTAGTTTTTTAAAAAGGGTTGAATCATCGTTTAACGTTTTGAATTTTTTTGCCATTCGTTTTTATTATTAGTTTGCCTTGTACTTGCTGTTTTCCTCCTTTTTCCATGTAGATTTTAGAATTAGAAACACCAAACCCATCAAATCTTGTTACACTTTCAAACATCAAATATCATAAACCCGACTCTCGACTACTCTATTGCACGCTCGTTGGAGAACGACCGGGGTGAATCATTGCCTGGAATCATTTTTATTTACACTGTGAGCTTTTGTTGACCTTTTCTAAGGGTTGACTAGGTTGACTGCCACCGGGCGGGGAAATTTTTATATTTGGATTATTATTATACTATCTATTTTGATATCATAATTACCCCTAAAAGGTGGTGGTAATCAATTTTTGGCGCCGCAGCCGGGTGGAGTGTAGCGATTGTCGTTGGTTTGACAATCTACGTGCGTTGAAGGATCCTTCCAGTGTGAAGTTATTTGCTTATTTCTAATAAAATCAAAAATACAAAAAGATTTTCTTTTTTCCTTGATTTTATATATAATAAGCAAGAAAAATCAAAAATATTAAAAAATTGTCCGTCGTATATATAAATAAAATGAAACTCTATCATATAATACTCTAACTTTGAGTATTATCATTAAATATGTTCCCGGAACCAACAAGATCAAAAACTTGTCTTTTGTATAACTTGCGAGGTACGACTCCACCTTTTGAAAGTTTAAACATACTATGAGTGGGGTATAAGGAAGGGTTGTTCGAGGAACTACGGAACCTAAGGAGAATGGTTTTTAATAGGCTTTGCGCTTTCCTCTCTTTCCGCTCCTTTGTAGTTTTTCTTTTAGAGAGCTACCGTGAAGCTTGTTGTATAATTTAGGTTAGTTGTTTTTATATCATTGTCCATTATTAAAATAAATCTTTGCGACTGCTTTTGTTGAAAACCAATAGCAAAAAAATTAATTAGTATAATTTCTCTTTTTATATTTCTTTTTAGTGCATGAGCACTCGATCTTTGACAAGGAATCTTTTTCCACCTCCCGAAGATCCTGAATGTACCATCTGAAGAAGAACTTGCGTTGATCCTAATCTTTTAAACAATTTTGAGGAAATTAACATGGCTGATAACGGAGGATACCGGTGATGCGACTACCTCCACGAAGCGGTTTACCCGTTCCTAAACCTTCTCTATCCTGATCAATGGTGGTGTTTATGCCAACCAACTTTGGATGGTCGAGGTGGACCAATTGCCCCGATTGCCAATTCAAGCAACGAATTTTGGACTTAAGAAGAAGGATTCAAAAAACAAGTTTAAAATTAGTGTCCATTTTGTTAGACCGGATGGGGGGGTGTTTGATTGCCAACAAGCATCTTGACAAGTTTTTGCATGTCATCCAAAGTATGAAAGTGAATTGGGTCTCCGATGACGACCTTCGTTTATATCTCCTCCCTTACTCCTTGCAACATCGTGCCGCCGAATGGTTTGATCGTTTGCCAGTAATTCTATCAACCTTTGTCCAAAATGGCGAAAATTTTTTTCTTGAAAAATACTTCCCAAAATCTATGGTGAATCATAGTTAAGAATTGATATTACCAATTAATCAAGAACCTGATGAATCATTTTTCGAATGACATGGAACGTTTTTCAAGGTTTCTATTGATCATTGTACTCATTCAATACTTGTTACCGTTCCTCTAAATCCCTTTTTTTAATAGACATCTTGGAAACTCAAATAGTATTACTTTCTATAAGGGTTACTGTAAGACATCGTTCGATACACATCAATGCTGATCGCTCGGAAGTGGACCTTTATGAAAAGGAGACCTGAAGAGAGTTTGTTCTAATCATAAATACTTGAACACTTACCACAATGATTGGGATACTTCCGCTCAAAGGAATGATTCATCTAGTTCTATCACTTCTTCTTCCGATCTGGAATCTAGTTATAGCACTTAAGGCTGAAATGGCAGAAATTAACAAAAAATTAATGAAAGTGCTTCAAATAAAACAACAAGTAAAAGCAGTTACTCCTAGCTGTGAAACTTGTGGTGGTCCACATGCTTATAATGATTGTTCAGCCCACAGCTGGCCAAAATCTTACGTATACACTACGGTGGACATATAATCAGGTGGTATGTTCCTTACCAACTCAGGTAACCGTTAATCTGCAAGCTATCGTTCTGGACAATTATCTCTGGACCACACAGGAGTTCTAATCAGAATCAAACGAAGCAATCAATCGTAACTACAAAATAGGAATCAAGGAAACAATCATAATAAGGGAATAACCAAGGAAGAAACCAATTCTTCAATGGAGCTTTGTCGTATGTTCAAACCCGACCTCCAGCTTATCAAGCACTGGCTCATCAAGCCTCGGGTTACAAAGCTCCAGTTCATCAAGCCCTGATTCCTCAACCGCAAGTTGTAACGAATGCCGAATTCTCGAACTACATGAAGGCAAATGATTCCATTTTGAAAAACATGCAAACCAACATGACTACATTAGCCAATTCTACTAATGATCTTAAGAATATGTTGGGTCAATTCATTGAAAATGAATACCCGCTTCTACTTCTACGAGATAAGGAACACTCTCTACCTAGTATTACTCATTATAACCCAGAGGGTAGATTGATTGTATCACACTAGATTGGTGTGTTGCTTTATTATCGGGACCCGATTCCTAATTACTTCTTCTTCTCCTAAAGTAGTGGAACGTGAGACCCAGGTGACAAAGGACACGGTGCCTCCTACTAATAACGGAGGTACCGAAGACGTCCAACCTTCATTTGTCCAAGTTGAAACTCAAGTACCAAATTTTGAGCCTGTTGTTGCTCCCGTTGTTGAGACCGTTGAAGTCTCCGGTTAGTGCTCCGAAGCCTAACCCAAATCCTGTCATTCCATATCCTTCTAGACTTAATGATCAAAAGCTCCGCGAAAAGGCTAATAACCAAATGGAGAAATTCTTCCAAATCTTCCAAGATTTGCATTTCGACATTAGCTTCGCGGATGCTCTCATTCTCATGTCTAAGTTTGCCTCGACAATTAAGAGTTTGTTAAGCAATAAAGAAAAAATGTTTGAATTGGCAAGAACTCCGTTGAATGGCAATTGTTTGGCGGTTATCCTCAAAAAGTTTATCGAAAACATTCAGAGCCCCAGCAAATTTCTCATCCCGTTGTGACTTTTTCCGGAATGGTGTATCTCTTGGCCTTGGCGAATCTTGGCGCTCCAGCAGTACATAATGCCACTTTCTATGTGGAAAAAGCTTTCCCTTCCCGAACTTACTCCTACTTGTATGACTCTCGAACTTGTGGATCGGTCAATTTCATGACCGATCGGTGTCGTCGAAGATGTCTTCATAAAATGGGAAAGTTCCATTTTCCAGACGTCTTTGTAGTCTTTGACTTTGATGCCGATCCCCGAGTTCCTCTAATTCTCGGGAGATCCTTTTTAAAGATCAGACGTGCTTTGATTGATGTTTACGAGGGGGAATTAACTCTTCGTGTTGGCAATAATTCCATAACATTCAATCTTGATCAAACTTCGAGATACTCCTCTAATTATGATAATTCGGTTAACCGAATCGACATCATTGACGTTGCTTGTGAGGAGTATTCTCAAGAAGTTCTTGGATTTTCCGTGAGTGGCAATCCCACTCCATCTACGAAACCAATTGTTTCTACCTCTTCTCCTACTCTCACTCTCTTCGGGGATAGTGATTTTCTTCTCGAGGAAACCGATGCTTTCCTAGCCTTTGAAGATGAGCCAATTTCACCAGAAATTGATGACTCTTACTATGATTCGGAGGGAGACATTCTTCTTCTTGAAGAATTTCTTAATGATGATCCATCATCACCACCTCTCCCTCCACAAGAACTTAAAGTTGTTGAACCTAAAAATGAAAAATCTTCAATTGATGAACCACCTGAGGTCGAACTTAAGGACTTACCGCCTTATCTTGAAAATGCATTTTTGGAGGGTACCAACAAATTACCCGTCATAATTGCTAAAGACTTGAAAGATGAGGAGAAAGCCGCTCTCATAAAGGTTTTGAAGTCACACAAGCGAGCTCTCGCTTGGCAACTTTCCGACATTAAGGGTATTAACCCAGAATTTTATACACACAAGATTCTAATGGAGGATGACTTCAAACCGGTGGTCCAACACCAAAGAAGGGTCAATCCTAAAATCTATGAGGTAATCAAAAAGGAGGTTCTTAAACTCTTTGATGCTGGGTTAATTTACCCTATCTCGGACAGTCCTTGGGTAAGCCCAGTGCATTATGTACCGAAAAAGGGTGGCTTTACCGTTGTTGAAAATGATAAAAACAAGTTAATCCCTACCCGATTGGTTACGGGATGGCGTGTATGCATTGACTATCGAAAGTTAAATGATGCCACCCGTAAAGACCACTTTCCATTGCCCTTTATAGAACAAATGCTTGAGAGACTAGCGGGAAACAAATACTATTGTTTTCTCGACGGTTTCTCAGGTTACTTTCAAATTCCCATCGACCCTCAAGATCAAGAAAAAACCACATTCACGTGTCCTTATAGAACGTTCACCTATCGTCGCATGCCTTTCGGCTTATGCAATGCACCGGGCACGTTCCAAAGGTGTATGATGGCTATCTTTCATGATATGATTGAAAAAACGACAGAAGTCTTTATGGATGACTTCTTGGTCTTTGGGAATTCATTCGAAACTTGCCTCTCCCATTTGGACAAGATGCATAAACGGTGTAAAGACACCAATCTTTGTCTAAATTAGGAAAAGAGTCACTTTATGGTCAAGGAAGGAATTATCCTTGGCCATAAGATTTCCAAGAACGGGATTGAGGTTGATAAGGCTAAAGTTGATGTTATTGCTAAGCTACCTCATCCCACCACCGTCAAAGGAATTCGGAGTTTTCTTGGTCACGCAGGGTTTTATCATAGATTTATTTAAGATTTCTCAAAAATAGCCCGGCTGATGACCTGTCTTCTTAAAAAAGATACTTCGTTCTTATTATCCAAAGAGTGTATTAAAGCTTTTCAAACACTTAAGAAAAAATTGACCGAAGCACCAATATTAGTTGCCCCCGATTGGGACCTACCTTTTGAGCTCATATGTGACACGAGTGATTTTGCAATAGGTGCAGTCTTGGGGCAATGAAAAACAAAACATTTTCAGCCTATACACTATGCAAGCAAAACTATGACCGATGCTCAAGCTCATTACACCATGACAGAGAAAGAATTACTTGCCGTGGTGTATGCTTTCGAAAAATTCCGGTCCTATTTAGTCTTGTAAAAAAGCATAGTGTATACGGATCATTCGGCTCTAAAATATCTTTTTGCAAAACAAGATGCAAAGCCGAGATTGCTCCGATGGGTTCTCTTGCTTCAAGAATTTGATAAAATCATCCGTGATAAAAAAAAGGAGCCAAGAACCTCGCCGCCGACCATTTGTCCCGATTAGAGAATCCTCACCAAAGTGTGCTCAATAAAAAGGAAATAAATGAAATATTTCCTCTCGAAACACTTAGTATGGTATCTTTTTGTGGTGATTCTAGTACCTCATGGTTTGCCGATTTTGCTAATTACCACGCGGGGAACTTTGTTGTGAAAGGGATGTCGTCCAAACAAAAGAACAAATTCTTCAAAGACGTGAAGCATTACTTTTGGCACAACCCTTATTTGTTCAAAATCTGTGCGAATCAAGTCATCCGGTGGTGTGTTCACGGCCAAGAAGCCATTGATATTCTTAAGGCTTGCCAGAAATGGACCCACAGGGGGACATCATGGCCAGAACTACACCGCCAAAAAGGTGTTTGACTCTGGTTTTTATTGGCCCACAATCTATCGTGATGCCCATGACTTAGTCAAATCATGTGACTCTTGTCAACGTCATGGGAAAATCTCACAAAAAGATGAAATGCCCCAAAATGTCATCTAAGTTTGCGAGATTTTTGACGTTTAAGGTATCGATTTTATGGGGCCGTTCCCGTCTTCACGAGGGAACAAGTACATACTCATAGCTGTCGATTACTTTTCGAAATGGGTTAAAGCAAACGCGCTCCCCACCAACGATACCCGAGTTGTTGTTAAAATTTTAAAATCTCTCTTTGCTCGGTTTGGAACTCCCCGCGCTATCATTAGTGATCGCGGTACGCACTTTTGCATAAGACCAATTGCATAGGTTCATGCTGTAAGTACGTGTCATCACCGCCTTGCTACCGCGTAATCAACCACATACCTAGTGGGCAAGTGAAAGTCTGCCAACATGTTTGAAAAGAATCTTAGTAAGTACATAGGCGAGAACCTTCAATTGGACTATTAGTGATTTATATAGATGTCGCTCTATGGGCCTTCCGTAACGCTTTCAAAACAACATTGGTGTACTACCTTACAAGCTCGTGTTACGGAAGGTCATGTAATCTACCGATCGGTGCTCTAGCACAAAGCACCTTTTGGGGCCCTTGGAGCTGCAAACTTTGGTCCTTAAGTCCGCAGGTGATCTCACTGGAAAATTTCAAACTACAATGACTAAATGATAGACTTAGTGATCAAGCCTAACGAGATTCTACTCTTGATTTTCTAGAGTAAGACAAGAAGATCACGACTCAAATTAAAGAAACCACGTTTTCAACTTTGGTACGGAACGAAGGGAAGGCGTGGGTGGGCAGAGTTGCGTTGAGGGGCGATGGGTTAGTGGAGGGGGGTTGAGAGGGATGGGGGGGCGGGGTGGGCGGGGTGGGGGGGTCAAGGTGGAGGTGGTGGGCATGAGAGTGGAAAGGGGGAGGGTGTGTAGGTAGTGTTGGTGGGGGCGGGTTGGGTAGTCGGGTATGGGGAGGGAGGGGGGAGTAGGGTTGAGGGGGGGGGACGGGTTAGTTGGGTGGAGCTGGTGGGGAGCGGGGGAACGTACGGAGGGGGAGTGATATGTAGGTAGGAAGTTTGTGGTCTGGCTGCGTGTGCGGGGAACGGGGACAGGCGAGTGGGGTGGGCGGGGAGCGGGGGGGGTAGAAAGGGGGGAACAGGTGCCTGGTGGGTGGTGGTTGCGAAGGGGGGAAAAAAGGTGGGGGAACGAGATCTTCGAGGAGGTTTGGCGGAGGTGTGGTGGTTATGGGGAAAGGGGGGGGCCGTCGTGACGCGGGGGGTGTAAGGACGGCGTAGTTCAGGGAAGGCTGGAGAGATTAGGTTGTGATGTTGGAGGGGGGTGGGGGAGGGGGGGGGGGCGGTGTAAGAGGGGGGAAGTGGGGGGGGGGAGGGGTGTAGGGTTAGGGGGGGGGGTGGGTCATGGGGCGAGGCGGGAGGGGTGAGGTTAAAGGGATACCAAGGAGGGGAAGGGGTCGCGGGGGGGGGGGGGTGGGGGCGGGGGTTTGTGGTTAAAGGAGAGTGGGGGCCCTCGTGTTTAGGGGCGGGCGGTGGTCAGGGCGGGCGGGGTGTTCGGAGGGGGGGGGGGGGCGAGTGGAATGGTGAAAGAGGGGGCGGTAGGTAAGGGGCAAGCTGGGGGGGGGGGAGGGGTTTTGAGAGGGGGAGGGGAAGTGAGAAGGGGGAACAAAGTGGAAAGGGGTGATAGAGGGGAGGGGGGCCTAGGGGGTAGGGGTGGGGACGGTGACGGGGGGGGTCGTTAGGCAAAGTGCGGGGGGAGTTGCGGGGCGGGGGGGGGAAGTGGTAGGGGGTTGTTGGTGCAATGTGATGTATGCGGCTGTGGAGGAGGGTGGAGGGCGGACTAGGGGTGGTGGGGGGGGAGGTGTGGCTTACGGGTTGGGGGTGGGGATAGTGGAGTTGAGGCGTGTTCTGGGGGGTGAGCGGGGGAGTTGGTAGGGCGGTGGGCAGATGAGTGAAAAGGGAGGGGGGGGGAGAGAGAAGGGAGTGTTGGGGCGTGGGGGGGGGTTGGGATAGGGGGGGGGGAGTGAGGTGGGGGGAGTGTGGAGGGGGGGCGGCGGGGCCGGCGGAAAGGGGATGTTAAAGTGGGGGTGTTTTGGGTGTGGATAGGTGTGGGTGGAATAAGTCTGAAGAGTAGGGAGTGGAGAAGGGCTGGGGAGGGTGCGTGGGCGTGGAGGGATTGGGAGGGCAGCGTGAGGCGGGGACTAGTCGGGAGTGGGGGTAAGGGCTGGGGGGTTGGGGGGTGAGGGAGGGGGGGGAAAAGGCAGGGGGGTATGGGGTTTGGAGTGTTAAAGGGGCAGGAACGGGGGTAGGTAGCGTGGGGGGGGGGGGGGCGGTAGGGGTAAGAGGCGGAAGAGACGAAGGGGGGGCCGGTGCGGGGGGAGGAGGAGGGCATTTAGGGGGAGGGGGGGGCGGGACAGAGGGGCTGGCGGGAGTGGAGTGGGGTGTTGGGCGGGTTGGGCAGGTCTGTGGTTGGAGATGTGCTGTCGGTTTTTTCGTTTTGTGGGAGGTGCTGTGTGGGTTTTCCTTCCTCTTTGTATTTTTTTAATTTTTATGACCCTGTTTTTTCCGTTTTTATTTTTTTTTTTTAATATCCCTTAGTTCTTATTTCTCTTTCTTTCTTTTTTTTTTTATTTTTTATTTTAATTTTTATGTTCCTTTATTTTTTTTATTTTTTTTCCTTTTTCTTTCTTCTTCTTTCCTCTTCTCCTCTTCTTTCTTTTATTTCTTTTTTTTTTTTTTATTTTTTTTTTTTTTGTTTTTTTACGCCGCAAGGTTGGGACTTTTCTGAGGATGTGCCGAGACAAAGTCGCTACAGGTTGATCTCGCTTCAAAATCATTTATTCTAGGGTTGGAACGTGAAGCATAGAAAATTTACAAACTTGGATCCATGGCTTGAAATTCGAAATGGCACATTCACTAGATATAATAATTACTCGAGAGTAAAAAGTTTCACAAGTTTACAAATATGAGAATGTCTTAGCATCTTTTACTTGTATTTAACGATGATTTCGGTTGGTGCTTGGTTTGGCACAAGAGAAAAGTCTGGGTGGGGGGCTCGATGAATTTTCCTTTTTGTTTTCTGGGCAATTATAGGATTGAAATGTGTCTTGTTCTATGACCCTAAAGTTATAAAAATAACGAAAGTCAAATATGTTAGTTGCTTAAAAAGAAAAATACAAAAAAAATACAAAAATATTAGTGGTAGTAAGTGTAAATATTTAAAAATGGTCAAAACAAGGCTTTTCAAAGCTATTGATTTCTTTAATTCCCCTCAATGAACACTTAGCTACTTTTTGAGGTAATTAGTCGAGGGGGATTGAGATTCTTGGTTTTTTAAGTGTTTACATGTAGCATTGCGTGAGGACAAGGCAATATCATATGGGGGATTTTGGTATGTGCTTAATTACACATACCACTTACCTAGGAAAACAAACTTAAATGACCAAAAACATACCAAAAATACATTGTATTTGTGTGTTTTGCATTTATATTGTGCAGGAAACGGATATCAACAAAAAAAAGGACACAAAACGAAGCCAAAACGAACAAAACCAAGCACGGAATGGAGAGAGCGTGAAAAGTCAAAAAGTCCAAGTCAAAGTCAACCAAAAAGTCAACCCGGTCAAAGTCAAAGCCCAGCCAAAACTAAAGAAATACTTAATGGGCCCACCCGTACCCATCTAATGGGTCGGGTCAGCCCATTAAGGTATTATATGAAGACTAAATGGTTAATAAACCATTAGGGCCCAAAACCAAAATATGACCCAAATCCTAACTTAACAGCCCATCAACAAATAACCAATATGGCTGTTAAGACTGTTAGCTCACAAAGGACGAACCATGCAATAACATATATCAACCTGAGGGACCAAACTTTCCAAATCCCACATACTATTACACCATAAGGACCACACGTGCAATAACCCCATACAAGATAAAGGGCCAATTTTGCCAAATCTACAAATCTTCACCCCTGTTACACCAAAACAGAGATAAAACAAAAAACCAAATTTGGGGCCATTTTTTCCCTGTTCATGTATCTTCACCCCTCAACCCCTGCACCCCTTGCAACAAAACAACAAGCCCATCACCATCTCTTTTACCCCACTTCACATGGGCAAAAAAACCACCTTGGCAATCCTAAGCCTTCCCATTCGTCCAAGGAATGAAGACAAGGATTGGATGGATGAGATCAAGTGACTTGGGCACCACCCAAATTCAATGGCTAAGATGAGACTTTGAAGGCACTCACACAACTAACACAGCCTCTCACTCACTCAGTAAAAAAGCACAAGTAAGAAAAAGA
>BQNB010049130.1:25654-38736 GCA_026074375.1 Tanacetum coccineum | reverse complement strand
CGGATATAGGCTGTTGGTCAAGAATGCACAAAAGAACAGAATTAAAACATGCTCCACAGTATATTGTATAATGTGTGTGTTGAAACTTTTTATATATTTTTTCTTTTTAAAAACGTATATGATCATATCAATATTTGGCTCATTTTATTCGTAATCCAGAGACATTTATATCGGAATATTTTTATTTAAAAATTTTATGGGAAAAAGTCGTAAATAATAAAAACTTGAGGGGGCTTTTTTGTAATTTTTTTACTAATTTTTTCTCACGTTTAATAATTTTTTTTATATGGCTTATGTGTTGGGTCTCATGTTTAAATTTTTTTTTTACTTTGGGTCAGATGTTGGTCAGATTGTGGGCTACTTTTTTGGCCTATTTCGGTTGGACTGCAACGCTTTGTAATTTTTTTTTTAGTTTAGGTAAGAAGTTGGGCCAGATTGTGGGCTAATTGTTTGGCCCACTGTGGTTGACACTATAGCATGTGGTCAAACATGCGATCAGACATTTTTGAATTGTATATAAGAGTAATGAGAAAATTGTTGCACAAAACCATGAAAGTATTCAAGTATCCAACATACTTCAAAAATGAACATTGAAAATTTTGAGTGTGCAAACCCAATCCCACATCTATAAAACTATAATTTTAAAGTTAACATATAAGCTTGGTCAGTTACTCATTCTATCACAATTCATTTTAAAACGGAACCTCAGTTGTACTTATATGTTGGACTAGGTGAGATAATGGGCCGTAAGATTCCTTAAAAAAGTAAAACTAAAAAGTATTAGGCTTATATGTCTCACTTGGTGAGATATTGGGCCTTAGGAAAATTGTGATACGATTGCTGAAGAACTTTTAACTCTCACGCTAAAGTGGTTAGAAAAAAGTAAAAATTATGAAACGATTGCCCAAGAACTTTTAACTCATGCTAAAGTGGGTAGAAGAGCTAAATCCCATAGCATTCACAGCGCTTATATTGGATCTTGGGTGTGATCAGAATCAAATAGCAAGTAGACAAATTTTTAGAAATGAAACCAATAAACACATAATGAGAGTATGACGACAATTTGTCAAAAAATTCTTATGCGAATATGGTAAAAATAGGTTCATGACACACTAGTTTTCAGTTGACCTCTGCCAAATCTCCAAGGACGATCCACACCTCATTATCTACTTTCAGAAGAGTGGCCATCACTTTTCATACTAAACGTAACAAGAACACACAATTACAAAGAAGATCAATGGCTTCATCTAGTGCAACAAGCGCCAATTTACATTTGCAGATCCAAGACATAGTATCAAGTATCAACACCTAGGTATATTAACAAGCTACAGCAAATCTGCTGATGACAATAACTGGCTCTATTAATTTCAATAAACTCGGCATACATTTATTGCTTCAATCAAACCAGACATTACCATCATAGTGAATGTACTATTAACAATCTATAATTGTGTGTTTGGTTAATGTTATAATCCTATTTTTACCAGAAAGAAAGGGTTCCATCACCATTTTGACACCATAAAAGCAATAGCTAATCAAGTAACCGTTTAAAATATCTAAATGACTCAGTATACTCTTCCCCACTTATAACTAGTAAAATTACAATAAATGTCAAATGCATAAGTTGTGTAAAACGCTTATGTGTACATTTCTGTAAAGCTAATATAATATGCATCGTTTTCCGATTTTGTAAATGACAAACGTAAAACAAAAAAGTAGCTTACCATACTTCTTAAGAATCATGCATTATCTTTGCAAGACTCCACAGATCCATCATCTTCCACTTTCACCTTTGGCCTACAACAACCATGTTTTACATGTCCCGCCACTTCTTGATCTTCCACCTTTACCTTTGGCCTGCAACAACCATTTTTCCCGAGCTCGGGTATCCTTTCAATAAACTCCATGTTTTCTTTCCATACCTCCCCATTCGAGTAAACCTCTTTCTTCCAAATAGGAACCGATGCTTTGATTTCATCAATCACAAACTTACAAGCATCTAATGCATCAATCCGATGAACAGATGAAACAGCAACAAACACACTCGTTTCACCAACAGAAACGGGGCCCAGTCTGTGGGCCACAGCAATAGCATTGAGATTCCATAAGGATCTGGCAGATGAACATATGGTGTTCAGGCAACGGATGGCCATTGGCACATAAGCTTCGTATCTTAGTTCTACTACTGTTTTTCCATCAAATGTGTCGCGCGTATTCCCAAAGAAAGTGGCGATGGCACCACATTGTGGAGAGTGGACGTAGTTTGTGTATTTGTTGATGTCGATTGGATGATTCTCTTCCAAGATTTCGACCAAGTTTTTTTCCTGCTCATCAGCCATCACTTGTTTATCTCCACAACTTCTTTCGCTTTCTAGTGAAAGTCAATGGGATTGATTTGAAAGAAAAAAAAAGATTCACTATCATACATTTGTAAAAAAAACTTTGGATGACTCTTGGAGACATTAGGGGGCAGATGAGGGTGGCAAACAAATACAATAAATACCTTTATAAATTATAAATATTAAATAACTGGATCACTTGATACATGTAAATCATCACGAGATCCAAAGTTCAAACAAGAGTAAAACACAGGATTGTCATATAACATCCCGAATATATCAATACATATGTTTAAACGAAATCTGAACCATCTACTAGCATGAAGTCAAAGTTATGTAATAACAAAGATCAGCAATTTGACCAAACTATACTATTGAAAATAAATTATGTTTAACCAAAAACTTGCAAATGTAAGCATGATTACACGTTCCCATTTTCTGAGAAACTCTACAGAACCGTTCATGACAAAAGATTTTAACGGGAAAAGCCGAAAAGGTCAGCCCTGATCCAGAAGCCAACCAATTCCAACATGATAGCGTAACTTACACTCAGCAGAGGACACAAAAATATATCAACGTATATGACTGAGGAAACTGTAATTAAGTACTACTTTTTACATTAATGAATCTGATTTTCCATTTAAAAAGCTAGCTTCCTCTCATGAAAATCCTCATGATTTCAACTTTAAACTATACTAAAGATCAATATATTATGCATCAATTAATAAGTAAACGAACTCAGGTTGTGCAGATATATGTAAATCCAAAAAAGACCAATAAAGGATTAAGGGGAACATCCCTAGCTATATGTCTCATGAACATCTTTTGGCCACACAACCGAAACATTTATTTCAGTATGTCATTCCTAGCTAAATAGTGTACTAAAACAGTGTTTTGGATTGCTTACTTAAGATCTATCTACTTAATTGCAAGGAGATAAACAGTTACGAGAATTTATAAAACCGCTGGATAAGCATTTAGGTTAAGCAATCCCAAACACACCCCTAGCTATGTTTCGGCTCTACGGCTTGTTTGGTTTTCGGCTTATGTTTCATTAGCGCACTTTTTGTGTCTTATTTTGAACCTTTCCGGCTTATATAAGCTTATCATGTCATAATAAGTTTATATATGGCGAAAAGTTTCAAAATAAGCCAAAAAAAAAGTGGCCTTATGAAACAAAAGCCGAAAACAAAATAAGCCATAAGCCCGCTATATAAGCCGAAACAAACATCCCCGTCCAACCTATATCCACACTCATCACAAAAAACCTATTAATGTAAAGTCCTAAAACACTTGAAAAGGGGAGAATTGGTCATTTTGAGCTTATTATGTTCATAGGCTAGAGTTGATAAGCTTATAAGCCATATAAAATAAGCTTATTGGCTTTTCATGTTTTCAATAAGCCTGTTAAATAGCTAAAACAAACACCTCAAAGGTATTTAAAACTAAAGGAAACTGCCTAATCTTGCCCAAGTTTTGTTGCAGGCAAAATTGTCTCCTATTTAAGGTTTGTATAATGATGACCAATTTTTACACAGTCATAGATAATTACATAAAGAGGATTAATTAATTGAAAAAGAAATACTGAAAATAAGCAGTGTACCTTATACTAGTAAAGATGATCAAAGTCAATGAAACATAAAACACAACTGAATGTATCTCAACTATGTTTGTCCGTGTTCGTGTGTTTGAGTCAGATGAGGAGATTCTGTTATCCTGTGGTTTGGGCTTTTGTGAGTAACATTTTTGGGCTTAAAGCATAAATGGTTATATATTTTATATATTACTCCAACCGGGGTGTGCATTGTTCGGGTAATAGCTGAATAAACCGAAAACCGAGACTGAACTGATTCAGGAAAATCAAGCCACACTTAAAACCGAACTGAATTTGCCCAAATGAACTGAACCAAACTAAAAATTCGATTTTCAGTTTGGATATAATTTTGAGAATCTAAACCAAAATCGAATTTATATAAAATTTATATTATATATATATATAGGGTGAGGTTATTGTGAAAAGTTATAAATAGTAAAACGTATAGGAAGAATTTCTAGCCATTGGATGTGAGGTACTAATGAGATTAAATTGAGGTATTAATTAAATATCTGACACATAACGACTTGTAACTGACACACTAGCGATGTTGACACACTATTAATACGCTATTATTGACACACATGAATTTTTTAGCTAACAATGTTGACACACTTGCACATAATTTATTGTAACTGACACACAATTGACACATTTTCACATGATATTAATGACACATAAATGAATTCTCTACACTTTTTATCCTTTTTACCCAAAATAATTTAATCACTTTTTTTTACAGAACCTACAGAACCACTTTAAACCAATTAGAATTTAGTATCATTACTTTTTTTTATTTAATTTAAAAGGGTATAATAGTCAAAATACCTTTTGACTTTTTTTGAATTTTTTAATTAAAAACGTTTTTTAAAAACCTTTTAATTTTCGGAATTATTTTATTTTATATATTTTTTAGTATATATAGTTTTCAAAAGAAGAAAAATGAGTGCATATATGTTTTTTTTAATATTGTAAATTCCATGTTTTTAGTGTGCATTTTTAACTTACTATGGTAATTACACATATGTTTCTTGTGCACATTCTTTAATCTTTAAAATTTATAACACAAAATATAGACAAAAAATGGTATCAAATGAAATATATTTCAAATACAAATAACAAACCAAAAACATACAATACATAAACAAAATTTGATATCAAATGAAATACATTAGAAATATAAATCCAACTATATCCATGTTGTTAAAAAATATGTATGCACTCTTCGAAAAACATATGTGCACGTTTCATTTTCTCTCTCAAATTCATTAGAACATATTAGTACCCTTGCAAGAACATATATGCACGCTTTTCGATAACATATATGCACAACTTCTAAAATTACAAGTGTCTTCGTTGATCATCTTCATCACACTTCGTCTTTTCTATGATTAAGTCATCTCCTTAAAAAGCAAAAAAGAAAAAAGAAAAAAGAACTAATTATATGCTCAAAAGTCTAAAATAAATATATGTTACATCAAAATCTAACAACAACAAAAATCATATTAGATCACTCGTTTTGGAACATATGAAATCTGTGACTCATTATAAATATACACAATTGTCGATTAATACGCAGTCGTTTTGACTGTGGGCCCTTAGCTACAGTAACGGGCTCCCATTTTGGGCCAGCCCGATTTTAGTTTTTTTTTAAAAAAAAAAAAATTTGTATGCACAAAGTAAGAGGGAAAAAAAAAATTAAAAAAGTTCCGATTTATTCAGATAAAAAAAATACCCGCGAAAACATCTTCGATACCTAATAACTTTAAAATAATCGATATGGTCACAAACGTACAAACCATTATATTAAAAAAAACCCATATAGCAAAAAAAAAGCACTTAAACCTTGAGGCCAACAATTAAGCCATATAAAATAAATTGTTATATATACTTATTGTCCTCTATCTCTCTCAGCCTTAAAATTTCGCATAAAATGTGGCCCAAAATCTGGCCCAAAGTAAAAAAAAATACAAAACGGTCCCTCAACTTTTAACTATTTACGATTTTCTTACACAAAAAATTCCGTAAAAAAATTAACAAAAAAAACACGTCAAGTTTTTATTGTTCACAACTTTTTTACATTCATCGGCCCAAATAAAAAGATATCGAACCGTCCCAAAAAAGGAAAATATTCGAGAAAAATTTAACCCGTCCCAATGCAAAAAAAAAAATCCCAAATCGTACAAAAAAAGAAAATATCCGGGAAAAAATTAGCCAAAAAAAAAACAACTCAAAAATAGCCTAAAATCTGGCCCAAAGTAAAAAAAAATACAAAACGGACCCTCACCTTTTAACTATTTACGATTTTTTTACACAAAGATTCCCGTAAAAAAATTTACAAAACCGTCCCAAAAAAATAAAATATTCGTGAAAAAATTAGCCCGTCCCAACGCAATTTTTTTTCCCCCGAATCATACAAAAAAGGAAAATATTAAAAATTAGCCCCGCCATAACGCATCGCAAAAAAAAAAACCCTGAAACGTAAAAAAAAAATTATTCGAGAAAAAATTAACCCCGCCGCAACGCGCGGGTTCTTTTACTTGTTGTTATTACTATATATCTTATTTATCATTACACTACAAGACAAAAACAGTAACGGGCTACTGTTCATTGATGAACAGTAGCCCGTTACTGTTCATCGGCCCAATTTTTTTTTTATTTTTTTGGTAAAAAATTTTTAATACCTGTGGTTACTGTTCATCGGCCGAAAAAAAAAAAAAAACCTTATACTCCCTCCTTCTTTCGTCAAAAATAAGAAGAAAAAAACAATACGTTTACCGACTTGATAAACATAAAAAATAATTTAATCTCAAAAAACCCATAACAAAAAAACATCCCTGTAAAAAAAAATTATATATACCCCTTTATTGAAAAAAAAATTGTCATTTAATATGAGAAAAACAACTATTAAACATAGACCGAAAGAAATTAACCCGGAACAAAAAAAAATTGCAGAGCCGCAATAACCGCGTAAAAAATAACGCCCCGCAGCACCGCGGTAATTCAATGCTTGTTTTTTTGGAACAATACATATAAATATATAATCTAACTCATTTTGGAACAAAAATCAAACACCCCTATTGTTGAATGGTCTATATCAACTCTTATAATCTGACATCTAGATATGAAAATTGCGGACCACTAATAAACAACAACAACAAGAAGAGAAGAACATCAAGAACATTCATGTAATTAACTATATTAAATGGTTGGTTGTGATCACGGGTGGAGCCAGAAAGTTTTGCTCAAGGGGGCACACTTTGATATTTTTTAATAACTACACTACAAAATGATTCTTAAGAGAGGCAAATTACGAAAAAAATCGGATATTTTTAAAAATTTACACTATAATTTTTTCCAAGAGGGGGGCACTTGCCCCTTGGGCCCCCTTTTTGTCTCCGCCCATGATTGTGATTTGAGTAGTTAGAGAGGAAGAACATTGATAATTTTTTTGATTTTGAGATCTAAAAACTGAAATACGTAATTTATGGGGATGGGACAAATTGGTTAAAGAAGATATTAAAAATCATAATTGTGATATGCCTAAATTACCCTTACAGCAGTTAATGCAGCCTTTTACCTTTTTTTAAATCTGTTTTTTTATTTTTTATTTTAAAAAGTGTCATATTAAATTTGAACCCTTGATCAACTCATCCAATGGTTAAAAAAAAGTTCTGTAAGTTCTGTACAAAAAAATAGCCTGCATTGAAAATCCCACATATATATATATATATATATGTATGTATGTATATGTATGTATGTATGTATGTATATATATGTATGTATGTATGTATATATATGTATGTATGTATATATAAAATCTATATATGTATGTAAAGATGTATAAAATATAAATAAATATATATAAATATATAAATATATATATATATATATATATATATATATATATATATATATATATATATATATATATATTGGGATTTTCTTTGCAGAACCACTTTTTTGTACAGAACCTACAGAACTATTTATAAACCGTTAGATCATTTAATCAATGGATGAGATGGCATGTGCTATTTTGGTAACTATTATAATTAAAAAGCATGTCATGTAAAATTTATTAAATAGGTTGAGGGCATTAATGGAATTTTGAAATTGCTATTTTCCAAAAAATAACCGTAGACTAATTTAAGAATTCCATATTATCCTTTTTTTTTCTCTCACATCTCTCTCTGAAACCCTAAAGCAACTTTATCAGCCACCACAACATCTCTCCTCTCTAAACAAGAACCGTCGCTTCTCTCTTTAGATCTATTATGTTTGTTGATTTCCGTTCTTGAAATATACACGTTATTGTGTTTTTTTGTTCGATCTACAGAACAATACAACAAGAAAATGCTAGCGTCACAATTATCTTATCACTTAATCAAGGTTTGATTTTTTTTAATTTGGTATTCAATCCATCTCTGTTGATTTAGATAATTACCAGCGCCGTATGGTTGGTCGTCATCCGGTGAGGTTGGCACAGGAATGGCATATCTTCTTCTTAGTTACCATCGTGACATTCACCAGGTTTTTTAAATTATCTTATTTCTTTTTATTATTAGACCTAACATACTACAGTAATTAATTTTTACTTATCAATTTATTAAAACACTTGTTAATTACTAGGCCACAATTTATAATATCCATTTTGCATTAGGTACAATGTCATTTTTTTAGTACAATTGAAATATGGTTTCTTGTCCCATTTGGGTCATGGTCATGGTATGAGTAATTTTTTGCTTGTTTAAAGGGTCAACGAGTGAGAAACATCATCCACCTCTCAAGGATTTAATGAAATTAAGGTTATGGCTGGGGCATTAATTTGTATCATACGTTGACTAGATATGTTGTTATTTTTGTATCTTTCATTAGTAAACAAAATCTTATATTTTGATACATATGCAAGTAGACCGGTAGTGTAACAGTACCATTGTTGTTTGGTCCATCTTAGCACGTAGGACGTATATGGCTTGTTTGGACTAGAAAAATAATTTAGTTACATGTTTTTCTTGTTAACATATGAGTTTAATGATGCTCTTATTTTCAAATGTATAAGTTTGAAATTATATGTTCATATCAGTTTTAATAGTGTTACGAGTGTTAAATGAGCATGAAGTATGTTCTTTTGTGAGTAACGTCAAATAATGTATGTTCTTTTCAATGTGCAGCTAAAGCAAGACGAGATGTTCAAAAAAAATGTAGCGTGCATATATGTTTTTGGTAGACGGACACATATATTCTAATGTATTGTACGAGAAAGCGCAGCGTGCACATATGTTCTTAAGAGTACTCGTACGAAAAAACGCAACGTGCACATATGTTCTTGGAATGGCGTTCATATGTTTTAAAGAATTTGATGAGAAAAATGAGGCGTGCATATATGTTCTTGCAAGGGTACTCATATGTTTTAATGAATTTGAGAGAGAAAGTGAAACGTGCATATATGTTTTTCGAAGAGTGCACACATGTTTTTGAACAACATAGATATAGTTTGATTTATATTTCTAATGTATTTCATCTGATATCAAATTTTTTTTGTGTATTTATGTTTTTGGTTTGTTATTTGTATTTGAAATGTATTTCATTTGATATCAATTTTTGTCTATATTTTATGTTATAAATTTTAAAGATTAAAAATGTGCACAAGAAACATATGTGTATTACCATATTAAGTTAAAAATGTACACTAGAAACATGGAATTTACAATATAAAAAAACATATATGCACTCTTTTTTTTTTGAAAACAGTATATACTAAAAAAATATCTAAAATAAAAAAAATTAATTTCGAAAATTAAAAGGTTAAAAAAATGTCTTTTTAATTAAAAAATTTAAAAAAAAGGCAAAATGTGTTTTGACTATTATACCCTTTTGAATTAAATAAAAAAAGTAATGATACTAAATTTTAATTGGTTTAAAGTGGTTCTGTAGGTTCTGTACAAAAAAATAGTTCTGCAAAGAACGGTCCCCTATATAGTGAGACTTTCTTTTCAGAACCATTCTTAGTGCGAAAACTCACAAAACCGCTAAAAACATGCATGCACGCCTTCAAATTCTTTAAAACAACTATGTTTGCGCGGCGAGCATCAAATTTTGTATTTCAAAGTATCAATTCTTTAAATACAATATAGTTTTTTTAAAAGACATTATATGTTGTTTTTAGAACATTAAGTGCAAAAATACGAATTATTGAAGGCGTTTGCTGCATGCATGTTTTTAGCGGTTTTGTGAGTTTTCGCACTAAGAATGGTTCTGAAAAGAAAGTCTCACTATATATAATATATATATATGTATATAATATATATATGGTATTATTTTATATGTATAAAATATATATGTATATATATGTATATGTTATATAATATATATTATGTATTAATATATATATATTATACATTTATATATATATATATATGTGTGTGTGTATATATATATATAAATAGCTCCCGGTTATCAGTTAAGAAGTTTTTATTTGAGAAGATTGAGAAATTACGTGTGAGCGAGAATTGGTTCATATTTTTTGATTTGATTCACAAAGTAAACATTATTTAATAATGAATCAAAGCTATAAATCATAAATTTGATTTATAAATCATTGCTAAAATCGAGTAATGGTAATGATTCCTTAAATTTGTATCGAAGATTCAGTATTTTACTTATATTGCAAAAACGAGAGATTTTTTTTAACATTAGAGTTCGAATTTTTTTTCAAACAATTTTGATATATAAATCCCATTAAATGAGTTTTCGCTTGAAAGAACTTGAATCAAAGTTAAAAATCTTACTCAAGAGAATAAAAACCTTCTCAATCGTATCCGGATTATATAGTATTATATATATATATATATATATATATATATATATATATATATATATATCCTATTATAAAAAATTAATTTTTATGCTTGAAATATTTTTTTTGCTAAAAATCTATATAATTAAATTAAAAATATATAAATGGTGTAATTCGGGTTATTCGGGTCAACCCGAAAACCGAACCGCATTCAAATTCGATTTTCTGTTTGGTTCGGTTTTACCTGATTTTTTTAACCGAACTAACCGAACCGAATAAACCGAAAAACCCGATAACCGAACCGATGAACACCCCTAACTCCAACTATATATTTGAAGTTTATATGAAAGAATGATGTCCAATGGTATGGAGGTTTTACCCTCCTAGGCAAGGTCTCATGTTCGAGTCTTGTCTAGGGCGATAGGGGTTTCCTCCCGCGTGTGTAAAGGGAAGGGTGCCATTGCCTTCTGGGTTGGACCCAACCTAGTTGTATGGGCTCGCTATGCCTTCTGGGCTAAGGGCCATGTTGCTACAAATTGCCGTTCCAAAAAAAAAAGAATGATGTCCACGCGTTGCGGCAGAGCTATTTTTGTTTGTTTGTCGAAGATGTATTTTCGGGGGCTATTTTTGTTTGTCTATCGAACATGTATTTTTGCAGTTGTGTAGATGGTAATTTTTATAAAAAGTAAACTTTCATAAATTTATCCATAAATAGCCTTTAAACTACATACACTTCTACATATTTAGCTTTCATTAAATTGTAGGGTAGTTAGGTTAAGGGTGTCTTTTGAATTATTTTAAATATATATATATATATATATATATATATATATATTGAGCATCGACATTTTATTATAAAATTATACGTATCCTAAAAGCATATCATTATTAGACTCGTTTTGTTCGTAATTCAAAGGCCTTTCGTCAGTATATTTATTATCAAAGAAGTTGCTGAACTAGATATTTGACAAAGAAAGTTTGTTATATAAAATAGTCGTAAACAACAAAAAATATAGGGTTACTTATATAATTCAAACTTTCATAGAATTGCACGTCTTTAACCTCTGTGGTTTATTGTAAAGTTATTAGTTAATTTATGGGTGTGTTTTGAAAGTTCTTTTTGTTATCAAAAATATATATAAAACTTCAACATTTTTTATAAAATCATACGTATGTCAGAAGCATTGCAATATTGGACTCATTTTTTTCACAATTCGAAGATATTTTTAGCGGTATATTTTTTATGAATGAATCAGTAGATATGTGTTACATATTTGATAAATAAGTTTGATATATAAAAAAGTCGTTAATTGCTAAAAATTAAAGGTGATTTCGGTAACTTGTCACATATTTTGAGGGCGTGTTTTATTTTTTTTTATTTAGTGATTTTGGGCCGTTTGCTGGGCCGCTTTTTTCGACCCGTTGTAAAACGCTCTAGTTTTAAACGGCTATTGAGATTTTATATAATTGATACATAAATGATAGGGAGAATTTCATATATACTCAACGAAACTTCAAAAATTACATATTTTTTAAAACGCAAGTTTTCAATGCATGATATACAATACTATTAGAACATATATTTTGGGAAAATATGTAATTATTGAATTTTTTGAGAGGATATATTATGATTCCACATCGGCCAAGTATAGGATTGGTTGATGGTTTATAAAGTCTAGGTGTCCCCTCCTCAGGGTATGTTTGGCGACACGTAGCAGTAGCAGTAGCAAGGAGCAGTAAGCAGGAGCAATAAGCAGGAGTAGTAAGCAGTAGCTGTTGTTTAAAAATGTATTTGGTAACGTAGTTGTAATCTGTAATTAAAAAATGTAAAATTACAAAAAGGGCATATAACCTAATTAAAGAAATTATAAATTTTATATTTGAGGGCATAAATATAATTTTATAACAAACTGCTAGGAGCAGTTTTGAAATGCTTCTTCAACAAGCATTTGAGATTGGAGCGGTTAAACAATATTCAAACGCTTGTTGAGGTGTTGCCAAACAAGCTTTTAATCTAAAATGCTTATCGTTTGTCGCTTCTAAACGCTCCAAAAAGCTTGTTGCCAAACACAACCTCAAACAAGCTAGCTTTTTGAGTGAGTTCTACACTTGGACTTATGAACTTTAACACCCCCAAAATCGGGTCGCAGCGGAAAGGTAACAATGAGGTGCTACGTCAAAGTACAACAAACAAGATACAGGAAACGACCTTAAATGGACGTTTTAAGATAAGATTTCATTCGATGCCATAGCAAAATATCAGAGTTTTTACATTAGGTCCCATAAGTTTTAAAAGTCATAAACATTCTTAATTAAACAAAAGCTTCATAATACCAAAAGATGACTTAAGTTT
>BQNB010049130.1:0-24574 GCA_026074375.1 Tanacetum coccineum | reverse complement strand
CACCAACTAATGGTTTTGGTAAAATTGTGTTTAATAAGCTAAAACGTTTATAATTACCGTTTTAGTAAAACTAGCATAATTGTGTTTAATAAGCTAAAACTTTCTTATGCCCACGCTTTCGTATTAGGACGAGTTATCATAATTTGACATTTTTCATATTGTGACCCTCTGGTGAACAGTAACTTTTACTGTTCACATCAGACGTGAGTTTTATTTAAATCTTATTTGTTGTCGTAAAACCCGTAAATGTCGTATTTTATTCGTTATAGCTCCATTTTTAACGATTCTTTCGAGGACGTTCTCGTTATTGAAAATCCTATCAATTTATAAGGTTTACAAAAATATAACTTTCTGTCATGAACAGTAACTTTTATAAAAATAGTTTTATAAAAGTATTAATTGTCGTAAACTCGCGAAATTCATAACTCATTCGTTATTAATTGAAAAATTACGATTCTTATCTTTTTGGAATCCTAAAAATATGTATTATTTGTTAAAAATATCAAACTAGCTGTTTGATATAAGTTTTATAAAAGTTATTTTATAAACTCTGTTTAATTAACGTATAACTCGTTTTTAACGTAACTTTTTCGTTATTAATCCGTTTGACAAGTTTCTTACCTTTTCGGAATCGTCGTGAAATGTATTATCTTATAAAAACATAAAATAAGTATATTTTTATAACACTTTTGGACAGAATGTTTAAATAACTTTCATAAGTCCATTTTTGACCTTGTTTTTATGTTTTACCACTTTATATTTTTTTACATAATAACCATAAGTATAACAGTCTTCTCATCTTGTTATATCCTTATTTTAATGATCATATAACATTACTATAGGTCCATAATTAACCTTAACATGTCATTTGTATTTCTTTAACTTGAAACATATTATGAAACTTTTATAAACCCTAATTTGTAGTTAATCATTTTTACATCAAAATAACATGGTACAATATTTTCTCATCCTTATTAACATGATATTAGTAATAACACAACATGTATATTAGTGTACAAAATGACCATTGCAAGTAATAATTCCATTTACATGTTAAAAATCTTAAATGGTGATTTAACTAAAATAGAAATAACATATGCATAGAAATGAAAACTATAAGAACATAAAGGGTTCTAGTAGACCTTATGATGTATGATGATGATGAACAAAGTAATCTAAACCCTTGTTTAGATAGAAATCCAAAGCTTGCACAATGAAAACCCTAGCTTTCCAAGATAAAACCCTAGTTTCACTTTTCTTGATTAATACTTGAAAAAGGTAATCCAATGCTTGGAAACACCTTAGAATATCTTAGGATGGATGTGTATAGATGTGTATAGGTTGTATAAAATTTTGTATGGATTGTTTATAGGGGGGGTTGAGCCGTGGGCTAAAAGAGAGCCAAAAGGAGTGATTTTTGTGATTCAAGGTTAAGTGTTTGGCATATGCATGTGTTTATATCTACATACTTGCTTATATATGGAAGATTTAGTCCATAAAGATGCAATAGTGGTCAAGGAGGCATAAGGAGGGTTTTAAGGGTTCATGCTTTCCTTGTCTTGAGTCAAAGTAACAAGGTATGGTTCAAAGAAGACATGAAATGGCTAGGTATTAATTGCAAGAGTTGTACATTTGACCAAAGTGTAAGATTTCTTTTATTTTCTTGTATATAACTCTTTAATTTCGGCTAATATAAGATATATGTGATGTTGTTGAGTAATTTTTATGTATTGGGTATAAATGTGGGTATTTGTTGAAGCGTAGAAATATTTTTGTGGTTCCGGGTATGCCTAAACTTAATTTATCGCGAAACGTACATAATTTACGTAACCGATAAAAATAAAATATAAAGAGTTGATTATTACCTTCAAAAAAATAATAATGTTTCTATCGTTGGTAAAATGTTATCGTTTAAGTGGGTCAATCGTCTCGTAAAGTAATATTTATTAATTTAAAACTCATATAAATATTATATAAATGATTCTAAAAATGTTTTGCCAAAAGTTTTATTAAAAACGAACCAACACTATTCATGCCAGGAAATAGTGTATAAAAATCATATTTCTCTTGTTTTATTTCGTTAAGTGAAATTTTTTTTAGCTTACGCGATTTAATTATGTGATGAGAATTAAAGTAAACGCGCACGAGAAAAAAAATAAATAGTGAATTTAATGACGTCGTTCATTGATCAAAAATACGGATTGTTACATGAACCGATACGAGCCTAGTATGTGATAGGTTCGTATCAATTGGTATCAGAGCTAGCCCTACCTTTCGAGGTCCCGACACTCGGAGTGGTGGCCTATGGAGTGGTGGCTTGGACCCGAAAAAAAAGGGTGCCAACCGAGACCAACATAGCCGTGACCAACGAGATCGGAGTGGTGGCCTATGGAGTGGTGGCTTGGATCCAAAGAGGGGTGCCAACCGTGACCAACATAGTCGTGACCAACGAGGACGTTAGCTCTTCGAAGCGTGGGGTATTGTTATGATCCCACATCGGCCAAGTATGGGATTGGTTGATGGTTTATAAAGTCTAGGTGTCCCCTCCTTAAACAAGCTAGCTTTTTGAGTGAGTTCTACACTTGGACTTATGAACCGATACGAGCCTAGTAGCTTCTTGCTAGTCTTTTTGTTTCAATAAAATCCGCCGTTCAAAAAAAAATGCCCCAATGATAAATGTAAGCTTGTGATGTTCTTTAGATTTTGAATATATAAGAAACCACATGGATAAAGAGTAAACCTCATTCCGCCTTAAACTAATAATACGCGTTTGTTTTTCGAGATGTTTCAATTTAATTGTCCACGATTAAAAATAAATAGGGAAGTTTGACTAAATTTACAATATTGCCCTTGCTTGAAATCATTTTAATAAATATGGGTTTTCTTAAACAATATGCTTTATGTCAGAGGACAATTATTTTAAAACGAAAGATACATGTTAGCAGTATGCCGACTTTGCGTGAAACAATCTAAGGGCATCCATTATGAGATGTCTATGAAAAGGTTTATAAAATTTGAAGAGGTTTATAAATTAAGTCACCATAGTGAGATGAGGTTTATGATGACATAGAATGAAATAGGTTTAAGTTTATGGACCTTTTCATAGCAACTAAATACATATAACTCATTTAATACCTCATTAAATTATAAAGTTTTATCAAATTAAAGCATAGTGATAATAGGTTTATAAAATGACAAATTAAAAAGTATATACTTCGTATACTAGCTTGAAGGAAAATTTTCTCAAAAGAACTTGGAAGTGTCAACTTATGTTTGTCTAAGTCGTAAGAGTAGAAATGATGTCTAAAACACAAAATTTATGTGTTGGAACAAGTTTTTAAAGTCTTATGTTCTATAGTTAAGTTACAAAATG
This sequence comes from Tanacetum coccineum, assembly GCA_026074375.1. Classification (NCBI taxonomy): domain Eukaryota; kingdom Viridiplantae; phylum Streptophyta; class Magnoliopsida; order Asterales; family Asteraceae; genus Tanacetum; species Tanacetum coccineum. Next base: position 21,201 of record BQNB010049130.1, on the reverse strand, counting down.
ATTTTGAACAAAAACGTGTTTTGGGGTCACTGATGGCGGTCCCATAAATGTTCGGGCGGCCCCCAAATATATCTGGGGGCCGTCACCTTTATGGGGGCCGCCTGTCTGTTTCGTCAGTTTTTGGCAAACTTCGAAAAATCATATAAAATCAACCGTAAGTCCGTAGAAGTCGTGCCACCCGCCATTTCGAAGATAATTGAGTCTACTTTCTTTTAAAGGAACTTCCAAGATTTCATTCTTAAATTAAATAAGTCAGAAATGCAAAATACTACATAGTGGTCAAAACTTTATGTTTCGTTTTGACGTAAAACTTGTAGTTTATTTTTTCTTTCAAGCCAAGCATTTCTAGTCAATGTATCTTTGAAAAATGGTACATTTATATTTTCAAAATATTGATCTTAATTAATTTTTGAAATGGGGAGGAACTATTTTATTTTCAAATCAAATCAAGCTAAGTATACATCGTTATATCTAATACACAAAACAACGACGAATATCCTTATGTGTATGCTAGATGATTATGTGTGTTTACTTTTGTTTCAACTTGGTTAATAGATATTAATAAGTAATCATTACTTTTTGTAATTGAGCTAATTATATATCTAAACACATGTGCCATGTATGCTATTTGTATGTTACTAGTTTTCGGATTATGCCTAATAGGAATTACGCTAGATTTCTTGCGTTAAGTTGTGAAATTATTTGTGCATTGCATATAGGCATAGATCACTATATTTACAAGTGTTACATAAACATCTTGTAGATCATTTTGAGTGTAGTAACCCACTTAGGAATGAGAGTTTAATAGTTTGTCAAGTGTGTGAAAAAATAATGTCCTAAGATCATATGTTAAAACCCATCATGAAAATATTTCCAACACATTATCTCTCTTCCAACAAAATGTCTAAATATTTTCATCATCTTGCGTTGTTTGACCTTGGGTTGGTTAAACAAAATAAAAGATTGTATTAATACATTGGTAATTAAGTAAAAGAAAATATATTTTTTAAAATTTGCTTGTGCTTGAATTGTTCTAACACACACGCATAATTATATTTATTTTATAAACATATAGTGTTTTACAAAAGACGTGTGTTGTATTAAAATGGTTAAAAAATCATTCATATACTAATAAAATGTCAAAAACTATGCATACTATGCATAATAACAAATTGTTTTTCGCACATGCAAAATATATGACAATCTTAAAGTAAGAAATTAACTTGTCATTATTCATCAACCTCACACTTACAACTAGTCTTAGGATTAGTGGAACACACTATAAAAATCTTTATTTGTCTTCTTTTAAAAGAGTGTTCGTGAGGGTCAAGAAAGATTTAGAATATATATCAACTCATTATTCAAACTATGATTGATGTTATTATCGAATCTAATTGGGAAGTTTTCGAGTATGGACAAGAAATCAAATTCTTATTTGTCTAGCTTTAAGATTATATCAAAATATAACAAGATATATTATCTTAAACCTATAAACTCAATCACACTCGATTGATATGAAAATAACAACACCCCTTTCTAAGATGAGAAGAATATGCATCGGATCATAACTCACACTTGTGTAGATGATGTCATATTGAGTCTACTTTTCCAATAGTTGTGTTCTAAATATTTGGAAAGTATATGCATAAAATACACAATGAAGCAAGATTGGCAACTTGAATGTTTCATCCGAAATATTCAAGTAATTTACCTTGTAATGCAATTGGTAAAGTCGTCATCTCTGAAAAGCCAAACATGAGCAAATGCACAACATATGTAACTTTGCTCAAACAATTCAAAAGCACAACTCAAAACTTAAATTCTATTCTCATCAAAACTTTCTCTTACTTTACCAAATAAGCATAATATTTCTTCTTCACCAAATAAGAACCCTTTAACCATCTAAGGTTAGGACTAGGAATATTTGAACATATTCCTCAAACCATTATCGTGCTTTCTTTTAATAAGTGATCGTAAGAGGATTTAGAATATGAAGAAGATTATTATTCAAACAATAATCAATCTCACTATTCAATCCAATTACAAATTTGGAATATGAACATGAAATCGAGATTAGGATTTATCTAGATCATGAAAATATCAATCAAATGACCATAGATATTTTCCCATGTCTACATGTTTAATCATCCTCGGTTATTACATGAAATCACAAATTTGATTGCAAGACAACAAGATTAGTCATCAAATTGCAATTCACACTTGTAATGAAGATGTTTTATTGAGTCAAAAGTGTTCAAATGTTGTGTTATTAGCTATGGTCAAATTATACATGCTAAACTTAACACACTTTAAGTAGGATTGATGACTTATGAATTTCCATCGGAAAACTCATAAGTACTCTAACTTGATAAGCAAGTCTTGGATGTCATTTCCGAAAACTCAAACCAAGAACCCTTATAACTTATATAAGCTTCTCATAATAACCTAATTTTAACACCATCTCCCAAATAATGGGAAAATGACCCCTGCACAAATTTGGCACCTCCGCGGATCGATGGATCCTTCGTCTTAGATTCATCTTCAGTTTAGGTAGATCCGCCCTATGGCATTAGATTTAAAGTCATCTTCCTCTTGTGAATCTTTTGCTTAAAAAGTCCAACATACATGTAACTAACCTTTAGTAAATCATCATTATGTATATAAAGAAACATTTATAAGATCTATTGATGTAAATAACCTAAATTGGATTTCTTTCATATAAGACATGCAAAGGTGCATTTTTTGAACACTTTCATTATAGAGCATTACACATTATCACGCTTAAGCATACTCCTAGGTTCTAGATGACTCGTTCTCTCTCATACCTACAACAACTTGCTTGCTCTATCATTTAACCTTAGAATTCTACACATCTTGATTAGGATTATGTGAACTGGAATTAAAGCATGTTAGTTGAGTCATGTTAGGCCCTCTATGAAAAGATAATACAAATTTTATCTTTGTTATACTTCATTAGGCAAATATAAGAATTTTATTTTGTTCAACAAGAGAATGACTACTAGAGAATCTATTGCACTAGAAATTCAATTTGACCTAACGGTTGAATTGCTTCCAAGAGTGAAGTTAGGTTCGTGGTATAACCCGTAAAAATGGTCGTGTTTAGCCTGAATTGAGCACCTCTAGTGATAGTCTCATATTCATTCTCTAATTTGACTAAATGTCTCCTCTTAAATATGCCTAATGATAGTCTACATTGATGGACTTTGTATCTCATTAGGAGTGCACACTAAGCAAGTAAAAATTAGGTTTTTCCTTAGTTAATCTAGACTACTTGCATTTCACATATGTGCTTTGAAGGTTCAAGATGATAACGTGCTCCCACATTATCCAATTATATGCTTTCATGTTTATCTTAATGCTCAATGTTTATTAGCTTAGCTATTGAATGCATGTTTATTGTAAAAGCATTTGCCTTTTTCTAGCAATTTAGAAAAAATATCTCTTAGTTTATCTAAATAACACATGCTCCTAAATGCTAACATGTTTTACATGATGATTACATTTAAAATTATCATGTTTTGTTTGCGTCATCTTACATAACTTACATGTTAATTGTGCACCTACAATATGTTAGGCTGATGTATGATAAATAAGGTTTAGATGTCATACAGTCTTATAGATTAATCTTGTTGATTATTGTGTTGATGCATGCTTAGATAAACTTGCATGCTTATATCTATATGTCTTATACATCTATGTATATATTTTCTCACATTAGAATATCTTTCTTCGCATCCGGGTCACTAATCTAAATTTTTAAAAGAGTCATAAAACGGTCTTAAATCTTCTAGAGTATTCCTTCGCATATTTGTTTAATCACTATTTCCCTTTCTTCCAAATAATCCACTCGTTGTCACGGAAAAGTTAGATGCAAATCTAATACCCTTCCAAGTAGGTTTGACAACTTAAATATTTCATCCAAGATATTCAAGTATCTTTCACTTGCAATCGCAAATGTTAAAGGTCATATCCAAAAATCCTTATTCAAGCCTTTTAACAACATTAGTTAAAACACTCTCCTTTTCTTTTCGACTACAACACCTCTTCTCTTCGACGAAAACATCTATCTCTTCGACGAACACATTCTTTCTCTTCGAAGAAAACATTCTTTCTCTTTGACGAAAACACTCTTTATCTTTCGATCACACCTCTTCCTTCTCACTCAACCACACCTCTACAACCATAGAGATGGCTAATCTCTTTCCTCTATTATTTCTGCTATCACCTTTAAGATAACCTTATACCTCGTCATAAGATTGTTTTATGAACATTCACAATACTCGAGAAGACCACCATCCGTCTTTATATTGTCAAGCTCGTCGCCTTTATCTTCGTTTGTTTTCTTCTTTATTATTATTATTATTATTATTATTTTCACGTATGAAATACACCAAAGATACATCACCATTTCCTTCGGGACAATGTTCAAATGGAAACATCTCTATTCAAATAGGTTGCGTCTGAAGATAACATCGTCGGCATTCTTTCTTTACCCCTCAACCAAAAATCGTTAAGTTATCTTTGTTTAGGTCTAGGAATGATGGAACACATTCCGTAAATCTTTCTCTTATTTTCTACTAGTCTCGATTCTAGTCTATTTTCTATTCCATGTGTCGTGGCAACTTAACTACTTCATCTGAAGTACTTTAAGTATTTTTAATTCGCGAAATGCAAATTAAAATGTCACTCCTTTCACAAAATTCGTCAAGCCCTAAACTCCTCTCCTGTTGGCGGTCCGGCGGCCCCATATCTATTCTAGCGGCCCCCAGATATATCTGGGACCGCCGGCAGCAGGCTTGAGATATCTATCATTTCTTTTCAAATCATTAAACAAACACACCCTCTCTCTTTTCTACTGCTAAGATCTGATGTCTTTCCTACACCCAAACCTATACCCAATATCTCTCTATAGATCAATGGGTCATCCTCACATCCTAACACTCACAAGCATCATTGCTTATGTTGTTAATAGTCAAGTGAATTTCATAATGAAATGCGTCTCATTCTCAAATACAATCCTTACAATCGTTATACTCACAAATCTCCTCACATCTTGGTCCTCACTTCTCTTAAACCTCTTTTCTCACCTCGAATGGTCTTTTCACTTCTAAACGGTTCCTCTCTTTCTTAATAATTTTCTCACTTCGGATAGTTGTCTCACTTTTAATAGTCTTTTTACTTTTGATGTTTCTTCTCACTTTTAAATGTTCTTTTTAACTTCTAATAAGTTTTGTCTCCTCTAACGTTTCCTCTCACGTCGTTACTACTAAAATTCCTCCTATATCTCTCCTAACTTAATTATTTCATTCGAAATATTTAAGTAATTTGCGAAATGCAAATGTCACTTCTTCACTAAACTTGCCACTTTCTAAAAAGTGAAGAACATAAAAAAGATATTCAATCTTCAAGTGTTATTGAGTCATCACATTGTTGAGTCTCTCATTATTCTTCCACCATGAAAGAACTACCTCATTTCACATCCCACCTTTGTTCCTCAACATTGTCAACCAACAAAACACCAAACAAACCTTTGAATTCTCAATCATCCACTTTTGTCTCGATATGATCATATGTACATCAATTGTTAGTGCAAATGATATATCAATCTTTTTTATCAACCTCTCATCAACACGTTCCTTCTTTAGTATAACTCATCATTTCCCACTTTTTGGCTCTAGGGAATCATTTTCATTCTCATCCAAGAGCACATCGTCCCCATCCTCGTCTTATTTTTCTTTTTATTCTTTGAAAATATATATATTTGACATATTTTGCCAAGATATTAAGTGTCATTCGTCTACTTTTAAAAGGGTCATTCTCATAATATTTTTGTGTCAATCAATCTAATTCTCGTTTATCAAAAGTCGGTCTAATCTTTCTCTGTAAACATACATCTTGAGTCTTTTAATTATATCATTTAGATTGTTGTTTTTAAAAATAATGATTGCATGTGTCTAGCTTCTAACTTTCAATTAAAAGTGTCATACTTTAGAATAATAAAACCTAAAAGTGCATATCTAGTTCCTCGCTAATATAACACCCTATGTTTTCAAGTCATTGACGACGTCGATAAATCTACTATGTATCTTTTGTATTGTACGCGTTTGTTTTAAATCGTAAACGTTAAGCTAAATCGCGTAGGCTAAAATTTAGCGTTCAATGTAAATGGGCATCAAACAATTAAATATTTACATCAAGCAAGGGTTAAGTAATTATTTTGAGGATAATTATTAACTTTGTTCATTTTATTTTTATTGGTTGCGTAAAGTGATTACGTTTCGCAATAAAATACGTTTAGGCATACCCGGAACCACCAAAACTTTTCTACGCTTCAACAAATACCCACTTTTATACCCAATACATAAAAGTTATAAAAATATATCATATATATCATACATAGGACGAATTTGTTGCAATTTATACAAGAAAAATGAAATAAATCTTTCAACTAGGTCTTTGTACCATATCATCTCATTAAACCTTACCATACTTTGTTTCCTTGACCAAAGACCATGACCAAGTCTTCCTTAAGACCCTCTCTTTGTCTCCAAGACCAACTATTGCATACTTTTGACTAAGCTACCCATATATACATGTATACTAGTGTAAGAAACTCATAGATATCAAAACACTTAACTAGAAAAGCAAAAATCCTCTCCTTTGTGCTCTATATATGCCACGGCTACAAACACACTCTTTACTAAATCCATACAAACTTTTCTACCTCATTTATACACTCTCATATAACATATCTAAGATACCTTAAAGTATTTTGAAGCCTTGGTTAATCATTTCAAGTGTTGAAGAAAAGGAAGAAAGCTAGGGTTTTTAAAAGAAAACTAGGGTTTTCTAAGCTTGTTAACTTTGGGTTGATATCTAAACAAGGGTTTAGATATTGTTTGCTATCATACTACATCTCATATAAGGTTATCTAAAACTCTCATTATTTCATAAACATGATTTTATGTGTATATATGATGATATGTAGTGAAATCACCATTTAGGGCTTTTTAATCATGTAAAAGAGTTTTTACTTGTGGTTAGCATTTTGTACACTTATTCATGCTTTATATGTTGGTAAATATCATGAAATAAAGGATATATAAGTATGACATCATATTGGTTTAAGTGTAAAATGTTCATACATAAATTGTAAGTAAAGGTTTACTTAAGGATTTCATGATTTCATGTGAGGTTATGGAGTTGTTAACTTGGACTCGAGGACAAAAATATGATCTATAGACTATATAATATATATGACATAGTATAATAAGAGTTATAAAAGAGTTGTGATAAATATCATAGTTAAAAAGTGTTTAAAACAAGTTTAATAAATAAGTAAATATATAGATATTAAGGGGCTGTTTGGAATCAAATTCCAAACAGTGGATATTATGTTTTATAAATATTCTACATCTCATGACGATTCCAAAAAGGTAAGAAACTTGTCAAACGGATAAATAACGAAAAAGTTACGCTAATTACGAGTTATACGTTAATTAATCGGGTTTATAAAATAACTTTTATAAAAATCTTATAAAACAGCAAGTTTGGTATTTTTAACAAATAATACATATTTTTAGGATTCCAAAATGATAAGAATCATAATTTTTCAATTAATAACGAACGAGTTATGAATTTCGCGAGTTTACGATAATTAATACTTTTATAAAACTATTTTTATAAAAGTTACTGTTTATGACATAATATTTGTTTTTTTAAACCTCATAAATAAATAGAACTTTCAATTACGAGAACGTGCTCGAAAGAATCGCTAAAAACGAAGCTATAACGAATAAAATACTACGTTTACGGGTTTTACGATAACTAAAACTATAGAAATGAACTTATAACTGGTATGAACAGTAAAAGTACTGTTCACCAGAGGGTCAAAAATATGAAAATGTCAAATTATGATAACTCGTCTTAATACGAAAGTGTGGGCATAAGAAACGTCAAAATTAGGCTTAAAACGCAAAAGTTATGCTATATTTACTAAAACGGTAATTATAAACGTTTTTTTACTTATTAAACACATTTTTACCAAAACAATTAGATGGTGATTGAACTATATAGAATTATATGTGGTTATCAAAGTACTATATTACTAGGGAGTTTCATAATGAGGCCTCTTCGGGGTGGCGTATCGACGAGTTGCTGGATTTACGATTTAAAGTGTCCTAGCTCCTCATACGTTCACTACATGACCTCTTAATTATGATAGCCCGAACGATAGTATGATGTAACTAACATAGACCTGTATATGATGTTAGTTAATCAAAGCGATTAGTGCTTATACGACCTTAAATTAAATAGGTTGCATCTGACGATTTGCGTGACGCATTATCTGTGATATTTGGATTATCAGAACTCAAGGTGAGTTCATAGCCCCATATTTTTACGATTTCAATGATTTATAACTTTGGGGTGGAAACATGCTTTGTTTTATAAATTGGACGCAAGTGGATATTTTATATTGATTACATGTTTGCCTAAGTAGCGATAACCCAAGTTGAGCCCATTATCATGAACTGTCAATTGCATAGATGTAGTTGTGAATTACATTATGTGAGCGCGAATGTTATAAATAGATCTATTTGGGATTGACCATCCCGTTCGGGTGACTAGCTATCACCAGGAACGAACGTATAGCATGTCAGATTTGGGGATGTTTCGGGTTAAACATCTAATCGGGCAGAAATTGCAATATATATTATTGCAAGAAAGATTGTCGAGCTTCAGTGTCATGAGCTTAGGAAAATGTAATCGGGTTTTGTGATGTCTGCATGTGTTGCATTATCACGGGGAAAGTCTTGCGGTCCTGCATATTATGATTTATCAAACCTATGAATTCACCAACATTATTGTTGACGTTTTAAAGCAATGTTTTTTAGGAGATCAATAAGCACGAGGTGCCAAGGATACATTGGTGATTTTGTTTTGGGATGTCATGCTAAAGATATGGTTGTATTATGTTTTGGGAAACTCATGTGTTGTGAACCAGTATCTTTGTAATAATAACAAGGAACAAGTTAAAGCTTCGGGCTATTTGTATCAAATATTTGTTAAATTCAATGTATCAGTTTTAAAATGACTTTTTAGTCGTTCTATATATATCTTGTGTTATTGATAACACGCCCCGGACCCTTATTCCGCTGCGACCTAATTTGGGGGTGTTACAACTAATTTTTTGCTATATGTATATGTGCACTTGTCTACTAACTTTGTTTTGTAGCACAACAATATCTTGATTCCTTGGTGCCCCAAACAAGGGGGAGCATACACCGAGGAGGAGCACTTGCAAGCGTTTTGCTCATTTAAATTGCATCGAACTTCTTGAGCATCGATGGTAATTAGTTGATCCATAGATCCGTTAGAGTCAATATACAAGGAATGTAATTATCATGGGGATGCAATAAGCAAGGGGGAGCTATGTGGTTTAATAACATGGATTTAGTTTAACCATGATGATAGAAGACTTCACTAGGATGATGCAAGCTCACCTTTATAGGAAGATAGTATTGGGGATTGTCAAATACGATGAGGGGTTTATTCATACTTCATGTAACATTTCTCAATTTCAGGTCATTTTACGATTCCTATTATTCGTCACTATTTATTTTGGTCCGATACGCTTTTACTTTTAATTTAACTTTTAAGCTAAATCGCGTAGACTAGAAATAATCATTCAACGTAAACGGTCACCAAATAAGTTAAAGTTTACGTCAATCAAGTGTTATATAATTATTAAGAAGATAATTATTAACTTTGTGTATATTATTTTTATTGGTCACGTAAAAGGCTTACGTTTCGCAATAAAATACATTTAGTCACACCCCGGAAATACCTAGACTTACCTAGACTTAAACCAATACCCACTTTAAACCTTAAACACAAAAATAATTCAATTCTTGTGTTATCAAGCCAATATGGCCGAGTATAGGTAAACAAAAACCATAATACAAAGAATACCTACACTACATTGTACAATATTGGTATGTGCTTAATTACACATACCATTTTCCATTAAAAACGGACTTAAATGACTAAAAATGTACCAAAAATACATTGTATTTGTATGTTTTGCATTTGAATTGTGCAGGAAACGGATATTCAAGAACAGGACAAAAACACAGCCAAAAACAATCAAAGCCAAGCATGGAATGGAAAAGACAAAGTCAAATCAAAGTCTAAAGTCAACCAAGTGAAGAAAATACAACTTAAGGGACTAAAATTGCCAAACCTCAAGTTGTATTATAAGAGTTAAAAAGACAAGGGTCGAAATTGAAAAAGGGTAAAGTTTGCAAGAAAGTTATAAAGACTTGAGGGGCCAAAGCTGCCAACCTTCCCAAAACCCATCTTTCCTGCCCAACAAAACCCAGGTACAGAGTAGGGATGTCTTCCCATACCTTATCCCTACAAACCACTCAACACCCTAGATAAATCATTTCAACCACTCCTCTATCAACCCCCCTCCCCAGCTGTATAAGTACCATGTTGGCAATCCTTCACCATTCCCAAGTATTTTCGATGGCTATGATTGACTCCAAAGAAGCACAAAAGAAATTGAAGGCTGGGATTTGTTTTAGAATCACCTCACACAACAAACACACTTGGTTTTTGTCTCTACAAAGAAACACAGAAGAAAGAAGAGAAGAGAGTCCAAGAAACCAAGACCTTAATTCGTTTTAGTATAAATAGGGCCATTGTAACCCAAGTTAGGGAGTTAGTTTTTAATTTTTAATATAACTTAGCTTATTTTCAGTTATTTACAGCTTTTACTTTCAGCTTTGTAACACTTTCAAGTTTTAATGCAAATTTGAGATTTTTAAGTCAATTTACAATTCCAAGTGTTAAGTTTCTTTATTGTGTTGTTTTGTGTTCAAAAAGCTCTCAGTACAGCTTGTTTATAAGCTGCTTTCATTAAGTAAATTTAAAAAGTCAAGTAGTTAAGAGAAAATCACTCTCAAATACACCACAACTTATTTTATGGATGATAAGCCAGTTCTGGATGGGCTTATGAATTCTCACTAGCTTGTTTTATACAAGCTAGAGCTTGTAGACTCTTTGTTTAACCCTGTTTTGAGCAAGGATGTTATAAGTCTCTTTTTTTTACTTTTCTTATTTACTATAGAACTGCTTATTAGTGCTTATTTGTTACTTATGTTTACTTATTTGTGCTTTATCAGTATTTTTAGTGCTTATCTTGTTTAGTTGTTAGTTTAAAAATAGTTTGTATCACTTTCTTAGTTGGTACTGTTAGTTCATTTGATCAAGCTGTTAGATATAAGTTAAAACAGTCAGAATAATTTAGCTTATTTAAGTGCTTATTCTTGATTAAAGTCTGCTTATAAGTATCTATTGTTGTTATTTGATAATCTGTTTTAAATCAGTTTGAAATAAAAAATGATTTTTGAAAACTTTAAGAGTTTTTTTGAACAAGCGGTACTAACTTTAAAGCTAGCGGTACTAACTTTAAGTTAGTACCGTTAGTACTGTTGTTTCATTTTTTTTTTGCTTATTAGCTTATTACTTTTGCTATTTGAAGATTTGCTTAGCCTTTTAGAGTAGATTAAGCCCATTTTCGTTTACTGTATCTAGTAGAGCTTATTTAAGCTTAATTGTCTTTGCAAAGTAGTTTTAAGAGGTTATTAGTTTTTAGTTTTTTTAGTTTATTTGTCATTCTAGTTCATTCTAGTTGCTTATTCTTATGCAATAAGTGCTTATTAGGGATAGTTAAATATCTGTTTTAGCTTATTTGTTTATTTCTTATTTTATTGTGTTTTATTTAAGCTAGCGGTACTAACTTTGAACTAGCGGTACTAACTTTTAAAGCTAGCGGTACTAACTTTTAGTTAGTACCGGTAGTTCACCAATTTTTGATCTCACTTTTAGGATAGTTAGATTAGGTTTTAGGTTATGATTTTTTGAGCATAAGCTCATTGGAGGGTGAACTAAATCTGTTTGAGGTTTGTTTAAAGTTTTGAGCTTATTTCAGTAGCTTATTTTAGGTCTAAAAGTGCTTATTTTTATTAAAATCTAAAAAATAGTAGTGTAGTGATTTGTGCTTATTGTGCTTATTTTAGTGGCTTGTTTATAAAAGTGAATAGGTGGGCTTAATAAGGACTCATTAATGAGCTTATTTCCAAAAGCACACTTTTCAATTTGGCTTATTGGTGATTTGAGCTTATTTTGAGTTCGTAGTGTCCAAAATACCAAAAACCAAAAGTTTAAGCAACTTTCTGCAATCAGCAGCTTATTTGGCTTTTTGGAGCTTATAAAGTGCTTATTTTCGCAAGGTGTCTTTATTAAAGTTGCTTAAAAACATGTTGTGAACAACTTTCGTGTTTTGCGTTTTGGCTAAAAACGACTTTTTAAAATCATCCCTTTTTGGGGACTAAGTGTTAACTGTTTTTACCATTTCTAGCTTTTATGCTTATTCTAGCTTATTTTCCTTGCTTATCTTTGTGTACATTTGTTTATTAGGTTTAGTGCCCAATCATATCCTTGTCATATTCAAGCATCAATCATCAATCCGTCATTCGATTTTCCATTCAAGCCTCGTTGGGACATAACGACCCGGAGATACTCTATACTACTTCCGGTTTCATTGATTTCGTGGATTTTGATCCTTGTTATATATTTATATTTCTTTATATTTATTTATATATAAAAAGGAGTAAGAACGAGCGAGTCAATTTTTGGCGCCGTTGCCGGGGAGGCTGTGAAAACGATTATCGTTACGTTTGACAATTTGTGTTTGAATCTGTGAATATTTTCTTTAAAAAAAAAAACCAAAAATATAAAAACATTTTCCATAAAAAGAAATAAAATTCACAAATTGGTAAAAATACCAAAATATAATATTCTCAATTGAGGTATTATCATAATAACTTCCGGTGAACTTGTTGGTTCCCAACTCGAACAAAAGATTCAAAAACTTGCCATTTGTGTCTCTTACAACGTACGGCTCACCTTGAAAAGTTAAACAAACTATAAAGTGGGTATAAGGAGGGTTGTTCCAAGGAACTACGACCCGAAAGGAGAAATAAGCTTCGCGCTATTCCTACTCCTCCGCTCGCTTGTGCGTTTATCATTTTGAGAGCTACCGTGAAGTAAGTAGATTATTTGGTTGAAGTTGTCTTATCTCATTGTCCGGTAAAAAAAAATATTGTGAATAAATCAAAAAAAAAAAACCAAAAAAAATTAGTGTAAATTTTCTTTTTATATTTCTATCTTATGCATGCGCACTCGTTCTCAAGCCCATAAACGTCAACAACAAGAAGTCCGACAAACTTCTATTGAATCAACCAATCTTGAGAAACCAAATAACAATCCTCCCATAGTTACGATGGACGATAATCGTACTATGACACAATTACTTGAAGCACCCACCGAGGGTTACAAGGATGCGATCGTTGTTCCCGAAATCACCGCAAACAACTTTGAGATCAAGCATGGTCTACTTAATCTTGTTCAAAACAAGCAATTTTTTAGACACGATAAAGAAGACCCACATGCCCACATCCGCTTGATTGAAGTCTGCTTATAAGTGTCTTATTTTGTTATTGGAATATCTGTTTTTAATCAGTATGAAAAGAAAAATGATTTTTGAAAACTTTAAGGGCTGTTTGGAACCAGCAGTACTAACCCATAGTTAGTACTGCTAGTTCATTTTCTTTGATTTTAAAGCTAGCAGTACTAACTTAATGCTAGAGGTATACAACTACATGTTAGTATGGTAGATAAAACTGTTAGTACTTGGTGGTTCAGTTTAGCTTTGATCAGCTTATTATTTCGGCTCTTATTTATGATTTTCCTTAGCTTTTTAGAGTAGATTAAACCATTTTTCTTTACTGTCTTTAAGAGTAAGCTTATTTAAGCTTATTCTCCTTTTCAAAGTATTTTCAATAGTGTATCAGTTTGTAGCTTTTCAGCTCATTTGCCATTCTAGTTTATTCTAGTTGCTTATTCTTATTCCTGAAGTGCTTATTAGGGTTAGGTAAATATCTGTTTTAGTTTATTTGCTTATTTCTCGTTTCATTGAGTTTTAGAAAGCTAGCAGTACTAACTTAAAGCTAGCAGTACTAACTCCAAGTTAGTACTGTTAGTTTAAACTGTTAGTACTCCAAGTTTGTTACTGCTGGAGTTTTCTCCTGTAAGTAACATTAGATTAATCACTTGCTGAATTTGCTTATTTAGAGTTAGTCTAGCTTATTTGGTTTAGTCTTAAGCTTATTTGAGCTTATTTGTGTCTTAGTTTAAAAGTTTTAAGTGTTTGTACTATTTTTAGCTTTTATGCTTGTTCTAGCTTATTTTCCTTGCTTATCTTTGAGTGCATTTGCCTATTAGGTTTAGTGCCCAATCATATCCAAATCTTTGTCATTCAATCATCAATTATCAATTCGTCATTCGATTTTCCATTCTAGCCTCGTTGGGACATAACGACCCGGGAACTCATACTTCCGGTTACGTATATATATTATTTTTGTGAACATTTGACCAATCCTTGGTATAAGTATTTGGTGATTGTTTGCTTAATAGATTATATATTATTTATATATACATAATCATCGAGGTCAATTTTTGGCGCCGCGTTGCCGGGGTGAGCTAAAAAAACGATTATCGTTACGTTTGTCAGTTTGTGTTTGAATCTGTGTATATTTTCTTCTATAAACATATAAAAAGTACAATAATATTTTTTCATTTTCTTTTACTAGTATTAATATCAATATAAAACAAAAATAAACCAAAAATATAAAAATACATTGTCATATAAAAAATGTATTAAAATTCACAAATTTGATAAAAATACAAAAAATATATTATTCTCATATTGAGGTATTATCATTACATAATTTCCGGTGAACTTGTTGGTCTCCCAAACTCGTACAATAGATTCCAAAACTTGCCCCATTTGTGTCTCTTACGACGTACGGCTCACGTGAAAGTTAAACAACTATAAAAGTGGGTATAAGGGAGGGTTGTTCGAGGAACTACGACCCGAAAGGAGAAAATAGCTGCTGTGGCTATTTCCTACTCCTCGCTCCACCTGTGCGTTTAATCTTTTTGGAGAGCTACCCTGAAGTAAGTAAGATTATTTGGTTGGTTGTCTTTCTAATTATCTGTTAAATCATTGTGAATAAATCTTTGGAAAAAAAAAGATTAGTGTAAAATTTTCTTTTTAAATTTCTTTTCTGTGCATGAGCACTCGTTCTCAAGTCCGGTTAACGTCGACAACAACAACGTCCGACAAAATTCTGATGAATCACCAATCTTGAGAAACCAAATAACAATCCTCCCATAGTTACGATGGATGATAATCGTACTATGGCGCAATTGCTCGAAGCACCCACCGAGGGTTACGAGGATGCGATCGTTGTTCCCGAAATTACCGCGAACAACTTTGAGATCAAGCATGGTCTACTTAATCTTGTTCAAAACAAGCAATTTTTTGGACACGATAAAGAAGACCCACATGCTCACATCCGATATTTCAACAAGATCACTTCTACGATGAAGTTCCCGAACGTCCCGAGTACGTCGGTTAAGCTTATGCTTTTCCCATTTTCCCTCGAGGGAGCAGCCCGGATTTGGCTTGAAAAAGAGCCCCCTCAATCGATTCTTACATGGGATGATCTTGTTTCGAAATTCATTAACAAATTCTTCCCTCCCTCTAAAACAACAAATCTTCGAAATGAAATCACAAGATTTCAACAAAAATTTGATGAAACGTTTTACGAGGCATGGGACCGATTCAATGATCTTCTTAGGGGATGCCCGCATCATGGGTTTTCAGAATTGCATCAACTCGATACATTCTATAATTCCCTAAATTCGAATGATCAAGATTCATTGAACTCCGCTGCGGGTGGTAACTTTCTGGATAAAATGCCTCGAGAATGCCTAAAAATCATCGAGAGCAAGTCCAAAGTTCGTCAATCACGAAGCAAGGCCATTGTTTCAAAAGTGAGTACGAGCTCTTCTACCCCAGCAGTTTCATCCGATGTTGCTGAGCTGAAAGATATGGTTAGAGCATTGATTCTCGATAAGAAAAACCAAACTCCAGCTCCCGCTCCTGTAAAAGCAGTCGAGCAAAGTTGTGTAACTTGCGGGGGTGGTCATTCTTACCAAAATTGTCCAGCCACCGATGGCAACATTTATCGTGACAATATCCAAGAATACGTGTCACAAGCCGCCGCAGTTAACTACAACCAAGGGAATGCCAGTTACCGACCTCAGATGGTTGCTAACCAAATTCGACCTACCGATTTTCCTCCTATGCAAAACCATCAAAACAACCAAAATCGGGGGATCAATTTCAACCAAAATTGAGGGAACAATTTTAACCAAAATCGGGGTAATAATTTCAATCAAGGACAAGTTTACCAACCCCAGATTAATCAACCCCCGAATTTCCAAGCTCCACCTTACCAAGCTCCAGCTCCAGCTCCTTAGGCACATGGTGTGTCTAAGCTCGATTTTGATAACTACGTCAAAGCTAATGACGCAGTTATACAAAATATGCAAAATCAAATGGCAAATATAACGGACCTGATCACCAAATTCGTAAATAGTAATATCGCTTCTACTTCGGGTTCGGGTTCTCTTCCAAGCAACACCATTGCTAACCCGAAAGGTGATGTGAAAGAGATCACTACCCGAAGCGGTGTTTCCCATGATGGACCTCAAAATTCTTCTCCTCCTAAAGAGATGGAAAATGAACTTGAGGTGACAAAGGATACGGTGTAACCAAGCACCGAAAACATCCAACCTTCAGTGGTCCAAACTAATGACCAAATTGGTGAGCCCGTTGTTACTTTAAAGACTAAACCAACATTGCCTTATCCTTCAAGGTCAAACAAAGAAAAGCTCCATGAAAAAGACGATCTTCTAGCTTTAAAATTTATGGAGATTTTGCAGAATCTCCATTTTGAGCTAAGTTTCGCGGACGCTCTCCTACACATGCCCAAATTTGCACCAATGTTTAGAAAGCTCCTCAATGACAAAGATAAGTTGATTGAGTTGACAAAGACACCGGTAAACAAGAATTGCTCGGCGGTTATCCTAAAGAAGTTTCCCGAGAAACTTGGAGACCCAGGTAGATTTTTTATACCGTGTGATTTTCCGAAGATGAATGAATGCTTAGCCTTGGTCGATCTCGGTGCAAACATCAACCTAATGCCTCTCTCCATTTGGAAAGAACTAAGTCTCCCAGCTTTGACCAAAACCCGAATGATACTTGAACTTGCCGACCGAATGATTTCTACTCCCATCGGCATCGCCGAGGATATTTTTGTGAAAGTTGGAACGTTCTTTTTCCCTGCCAATTTTGTGGTCGTTGATTACGTTGCTGATCCTCGGGTTCCCCTAATCTTAGGAAGACCTTTCTTGGGGACAGCACGTGCCTTGATCGATGTTCACGGTGAACAAATGACCCTTAGGCATGATGACCAATCCGTGACCTTCAAAGTTGGTGATACTAAGACTTTCTCCTACAATATCATTGAATCGGTTAACCGAGTCGATGTTATTGACATTGCTTGTGAAGAATATGTTCAAGAAGTACTTGAAATTTCTGAAAGTGGCAATCCCACTTCTACTGAGGACTCCGAGGAGGAGCATGCTGATTACCCTGCTGACGGAGGGGATGGAGATGATGAGCCCTCCGGTGATGACACTGATGATGATGATGCTGATGATGATGATGAGGAGCCTTCTCAGAGGTTGACGTGGAGGGGGAGCACCTAGCTCCGGCCCGACCGAACTCTCTGGTTTTTTCCTGTTGTTGACCCTGTTCCCTCGGACGGGGATATGAGAGGCGTTGTGACACTGATGAGTCATGCACCCACACCTAGACCACTCTGATCAGGAATCCCTTTTGCCCAGACAGTCTCCGTAGGGACGGTAAAGACTGTCAGGACCTGAAGCCACCGATGCGCATCCATTGGAGGCACGAATTGCTGAGCATGCGGCTTTTTTTTACCGCCCACAGTACAAGACCTATTTCACCTTCACTCTACCCTTACCATCACAATCTACTTTTTTAGCTCTACTGATGGGGGCCCCCAGGGGCACCATTTATGCTAATAGGGCTAGCGGTGATTCGGATGAACAGCTTGCAGTTGCATCCACCTCATTACTTCTACCTACTTCCATCAGGACTGATGTTCGAGGCTGATGATAACGCCTCGGAAGCGAGCTTGTCTTACTACTCCCGCTTTCTGGATCGAGGGATTCAGGGAGAGTTCAGCGGCTGGTGCCGCGAGGGGAAGCCAGGGCCTACCCCAGCGATTGACACTTGGGATGAGATTGTTGAGGCCATGATGGAGATAGCACCGACCACCTTGGAGGGGGTTTGATCCATGAGTGTGACAGGGTGATATACGGATTTTAGACAGAGGACTGAGGAGTTAGAGGTACGATTGAGGAGGCACATGATGACCCGGGGCTCTTACTTGGGAGCCTTGGTCGACACCACTATACAGAGAGAGACTAAACACCGCCGCACAGGCTTTGGCTTTAGATTTATGAGGCTGTTGTTAATTGCTCGCATAGCATGGACTAGTTCTGAGGAGAGGAGTGCAGCCATAGAGGCACATGTTAGGACACTAGAGGCACAGGTTGCCACATTGATTGCTCAGACCACATCACTTCAGACTCAGTTGACTACAGCACTTGGACGTATTGCGACACTAGAGGCTAGAGACCCAGAGCCTCAGGATGCACCAGCTGAGACTGGCAGCAGCAGTTAGTCATGCATCATTTGTAGCTATCCTGTATAGCCTATTAAGTTTTATGGGTTACTCCCAGCTAATAGGCTGTAAGGACTTTTGTTTTATCTTTTTTTAGCTATCTTTGTTATGGAGTAGTTAAGTATTATGGTGTGATCCCAGCTAACACCGCAATTAAGGTCAGATTATTTCAGTTTTTGTATCTACATTGTACTGAAAAACATGTTGTAATAGGACCAATCATTTTGATTATCGATGTTGTTGTGTATGAATGTTGATTTATTTTGTCATTGTTTGATATTCACTTTCAGTTGTATATTTCGTTGGGGATTGTGATATCATTTTATTTTCTATGCATATGTCACGTTTCGTTATGATTGTGTGATAATTGACGTGCATTATATTCCTTATGATTTGATAGAAAAATTTTACCAACAAGAAAGAGCAGCGAGGACCAACACCGCACATAACTGGCTCCTACCACAACTGTCCCTGAGGGCTCAACTCAAGCCGTTAATTGTCAAGGCGTGCTGCATGCCCTTAGCAGAACGCGATGCAAGCAGGGGGATGCAGGATGAAGGCGATAATTAGCCATGGTATTTCAGGAACCAGCGGAAGAGGCTAGTGCACATACTAACGAGAATGCACTTACCATGACTTCTTAAAGGTTACCCTGCCTATAAGTTTCAAAGGCACTGAAGGGGTCGTTGGCCTGACCATCATGAGCAGAAACGATGGAATCCGTTTTCCTTACTCAGCAACTTGCTATTACACGTCAGGTTTAAGTTTGCATCTTGTACTCTTCAAGGACGTGCCTTGACGTGGATGGGAAACTCGCATTGTAAGGGCTGTCGGACAAGATGTAGCATACACAATGACATGGACGGCCTTGTTATAAGGATGATAACAGATAAATACTGCCCTAGGGGCGAGATCAAAAAGCTGGAATTTGAGTACTGGAACTTAAAGGTAAGAGGTAATTGATTTGGATGACTTAAATGAACAGATTCAAGAGTTGGCCACTCCATGTTGTGATAGATGTTCCCTGAGGAATCAGCTTAAATTGGAAAGGTATGTCGGTGGGTCTTCCCGACATGATTCATAGAGTGTTAAGGCTCCAAGCTCCGTCAATGCAAGAGGCAATTGAATTTAGCTACTGAAGATGATGGACAAAAGGATGATCAATACGTGCTAACGCCAAGCATAAAAATAGAGGAAATTTGAAAGAAGAAACTCCAAGGAACACCCAAAACCAAACAACAAACATTCAAAAGAAACCCATTGTGGCACGTGGCTTACACTGCTGGGCTGGATATAGAAGCATTATGGAGGAACAAACCTCTATGCGCCAAGTGTAATTCTCACACGATGGCAATGTACTCTAAAGTTGCAACTAACAGCAAAATGCCTTGGTCACTCGGCCCTGTGACTGTAAGGTTCGACCTACTGCTTACAACAACAACAACAAACAATAACCAGAGGACCCAAGGGACTAAATCCTATGAAGTTACACTTGCTTTTGGAGTGTGGTGTGCAAGGGGGATCACTTCAAGAGTGACTGCACCAAAGTGATGAATCGGAATCAAGGGGAATCGGGCTGGAAATGGAAATGCTCTAGCAATGAGCTTATGTTGTGGGCTCTGATGGAACTAACCCGAACTAAATGTTGTCTAGGGTACGTTCTCTAAATAACAGCTATGCTTCAATACTATTTGACATGGTGCCGTAGAAGTTCATATCATACTGCATTTGTTCTTTGATTGATATCATCCCAACTTACATTAGACATGGTTGTGATGTTGAGTTAGCTGACGGTTTTTAGAATAATTTGGGTTAATACCACTTATACGGGGTTGCAATCATAATCTTATCCCTGTCATATTCAAACATAATTCATCAATCGTTTTTCGATAATCCATTTCAGCCTCGTTGGGACATAACGACCCAGGAACACTCTATTCTGCTTCCGGTTTTCTTGATCTCGCGTGATTTCGTCCCTTGGTGTGTTTATATCATATATAGATAGTTTTAAGGGATGAGCTCGCGCGGGTCAGTCATGAGTCCCGATTGAACATCATCTCGTGCACCAAGGCACAAAAGTATTTACTGGAGGGATGTCCTATCTTTCTAGCACAGGTTACTATGAAAAAGGCGGAAGACAAGTCGAAGGAGAAGCAACTTGAAGAAGTACCAATAGTTCAAGACTTTCCTGAGGTATTTCCCGAGGACTTGCCGGGTATTCCACCAACCCGCCAAGTGGAATTTCAAATCGATCTGATACCTGGTGCTGCGCCAGTAGCACGGGCACCTTATCGACTGGCTCCATCCGAGATGAAGGAGTTGTCAGACCAATTAAAAGAACTTTCCGACAAAGGCTTTATAAGACCCAATTCCTCACCTTGGGGAGCTCCGGTCTTGTTTGTCAAAAAGAAGGACGGATCATTCT